>JAKRSK010008311.1:0-103778 GCA_029891615.1 Natrix natrix natrix
CTCCAATTCGTCGCACGGAAATTCTAGAGAGAAAATACCCCTGCCGGTCGAGACCTAGGATCGAACTCACAGCCTGGTCGCGGTATTGTGTCTGTCGAGTCAGCGCTGGCCCACCCATCATCATGGCCGGGTCTCACGCGCACCACCTCAACCTGACACCTTCGTCATTTCGTATGAGCGGATGTCGCAAAACCTACAGCACCCGGCGGCGTACAGTGTGTGGGCAGATTCGACTGGGCAATACATCCTTGCTGACCACTCAACTGACCTAGGACAACAGCTGATCTGGGTCGCTACAGGCAGGATTCCATAGATGTCAACATCACTGATATCAATCTTACCAGGTGTGTACGTCAGAAAGGGGGATTATATGGCCTTACATAGATAGTATCCTGGACAACTGAGAGTGTCTACCCTTCCCCGGACAGCACCGTCCGACATACCCCGATGAAATGCGGCATGTAGAGGAAAGGGCTACACCGCTCCAGGCTAACTCTACGGTCCATCTTCCATCTAGGAATCCCGATCTCGACGTGTGAAGTCCACAAGACCGAATAGCTAGACCAGCTCATACCGGCTGGCCTCTCGTCATTACGGTCGTAGTGGCCATCAGCTCTTGCTACCGCTGGTATCAACCATCAGTCTTACTGGCCATAATCATGACCTAAAGGTCTCACATCAGTGACACATGCCACATAAAGGTAAACGGAACATTACAAGGCTACTTCCCTCGCACATGGGCGATGGTGCTGGGGGGGGGGGGGGGGGTAGGATTGTACACCTCGCAGTGTCTACTCTGGCGAGCGATGTCGGCTGCTACATCTCCATTTCAAGCAGGCTCACGAGCTCACGAGCCCAGCTGGCTGAGCCAGGAGCAAGATAACATCGTCCGACAGCGTCTACTGTGAGCTCTAACCATGGCATGAACTAACGCCAAAGGGCTTGGCGCACGTCGCAAGACACTGTCTGGGACTTCCTCTGTCAAACTATACATTTTTCACCAACAAGGGCGTTCTCCGTCACTTTCTCTACCCTTGTCTTTTTCACGTGTCGACGTACATCCTTTGGGGGGGGGTGGGGGGGGGGGGGGGGGGGGGGTTCTGACTCTAGCCGGACACTTATAAATTTGGCGAGACTAGACT
This sequence comes from Natrix natrix natrix, assembly GCA_029891615.1. Classification (NCBI taxonomy): domain Eukaryota; kingdom Metazoa; phylum Chordata; class Lepidosauria; order Squamata; family Natricidae; genus Natrix; species Natrix natrix. Next base: position 1,143 of record JAKRSK010008311.1, read on the forward strand.
GGAGCGAAAGTACAAGTCGACATGCTGTGCCCAAGGAGTACGCTCTGATCTCCTATACGTGCGCCTAAGGGGACTTCTGCACCCGCACGTCAACTAAGCTCTGACCTTTCTGATCCGATCAGAGCTCAGAATAGGTACTATGTTCTAGCTCACATCCTGACGCCTGACCAGCCACGTACCTGTACGCCATCACAACAAGGAGTCGCTAAGGCCCAGAAAGAGCTAGCGGCTTGCTGCCTGCTCATTTCAGTGCATTGACAGTTGCCACTCTGCGCTTCTGATACTGATACTTTTTTTGAAGTCAGACAGCTGGGCAACCGAGACCGTGTTGGAGCGATCGCCATCCAAATCACAGTGGTCGTTGCGAAGTCTGATCCGGCAGCGTACCGCGAAATACAGTCTGATAGGCAGCGTAAGACAGGAAAGCGGCAATCCTCATACAGTCTAGATCTAGGAACTTCCGCTTCATCGCGAGCCCCGCAGCTCCACCAGATGACACAGCTCGAGAGCTACTCTCTTTTCATTGAGGTAAGTGCAGCTAATGTCCTACTGTTCCTCTGTTGGCTAGCCTTACAGCATATTTGGGATGAGGACTCATCTCATAGTGCGTACTGCGCTGGGCGCTAGAGAAGCCTGTGCGCGATCATGAAGAGAGAGTGCATTCTCATGGCACGCGGATGCAGAGCGGCTCTACTGCCTGGGGCCATATGGGCCACACAAGCATGAGCCAAGGTACGCTGACGTGCCTACATAACTCCAGCCACAAAACCCATACAACTTGCGGAGCTAAAGGTGCTGTCAGAAGAGATTCTGGGCAGTCCAACTCCGAGCGACGTACTTCAACTGGAGCAGGGAGGGTAGATGACGCAGAGCCCGCCAGACAGGACGCGATGGCAGGGGGCAGTGCCACTCGGCCGTGCGAGATCCATCTTTTTCATCGTTGGCACCAATCAGACTAATCCATGTCAGGACGAACGAGAAGAGTTCATTCCACTCGTAGTGCTTCGACTGGCACCACGGTAAGGGGGGTGACCACATCAGTGAACACGTGAAGGTGTCGATAACAGAAGCTACTTCCCAAGGTCGTATTCTTCTCGAGCTGGATGGCAGGCCGCAAGAGGCATCTAAGCTTGTGGGCGTGACACGTCAGAGACACTTAGACGCGTTTCCCCATTGCGCCTGTTAGCGTGCAACTACGTATGACACTAACGGCAGGAATAAACTTGCACTTGACAAAAATAAGTGGTGAATCCAGAGGCCCTCTACGGTCGCTCCTAGCTGAGCTGGGTTGTTCTCACTGAGCTAGAAGCGTTTTCATATAGCCAACTCATAACATCATCGAGACGAGACTCGGTCGAGTTGTTCAGCAACGGGCATTGGTCTTCATGTAAAAAGCGTTTCACGCATGACAATCCCAGAGTAGTTTTCTGTTTCGAGATAAAGTCCCGATCGCCCTATGTTATCCCTCCAAAAAGCAGGCTGAAAGAACTACAGCGCGCGCCTTAAAAACAACAGAATTACAGCAGTTTTTGCGTGCCCGATCAACAATACGATGGAACACAGCCCACTCTCGCACCTCGCCCTTTTGCAAAAATGGGCCATGCATACGCCTTTAGGACGGCTTTCAGAGTGCTTCCTGGGGGCTGGGAGGGCAGCAATGCACGTGAAAATGGGCCATTTTAATTGCCTCCGCGTCTGATTCAAGATCCGCCCCCCCAGCCCCCAGAGAGCATCTCCTGCCGCAAGGCCTTCCTATAAGTCTCACGCGTGCACCTCTCCGATTCCAGCCCCACTCACCCCACAGCCCTAGCACCGCGCGCTTGGTTTCATTTATTCTTTTTTAACACAGATACGAACGCTGATGCCCGTCCGTTTTACTTATTTGCCGCAGAATGTATGCCGGTCGCAGGCATCTCCTTTATAGGACGGTTGCTTGCTAGAGCTCGCCACCAATTAACTTCTTTTCTTCTCTAACACTCTCCGTGCGATCACTCATCACCAGATCTGGAGGTGCGTCTAAAGACTGCTGGCTAGGCGTAGAGGTGTACCTCACTATGGCTCCATCCATATCAACGCTCCAATCTGCGGCCCCCCCCGGAGGCCATGGTTTGTGCGCGGACCTGGTCCAACTGTCGGTGGCCGATCCTTGGGATGAATATCCCTACCCTGGTAGAGATCGCCCCTAAAACCTAAACGCCAGGGGGTCCCTGATTCATTCCACGGAAAACCACAGTGTGGCTCCATCTAAACCGCTTTGAGTTTCTTGAGCGGGAGGGCAATACTGAGGAGGAAAAAAGCTCTCCTCAGAGTCATAGGCGACCTTAGAGGGACGTCCAGGCCGCCATCTACCACCTAGCTATTTACACAACGCCACCTGGGCGGATCTTTAGCCCCCAAAAATTGAGTGCAACTTCCCCACTGTCCTAGATCGCCTCTAGGGCCAACGGTTCCGGAACGTATTGGAGTTCCTGCAGAAGGGGTTGGAGGACGGCTTGTCCCCACAATAAAACCCTTTCGTCGACAGGTGGCAAGCCCTGGCCACGCACTTCTGGGAGGGGAGGGTTCCTATACTCTTATCCCCACTCTCTGTATGGTTTAATGCGTTTCCTAAAAGGGTTGTCAAATATAGCTGCAAATGCACAGTCTCCAGTCACACATAGGCATGCGCCTGCTTACACGATCAACGATAGACTAGGACTTAGTATACAAAAAACATCATCAACATTTTACCCGCCAAGTACCTAGTATCAGACGGCTCTTAGGACTACATTGTGATCTCATCGGCTACTGATATAGCGATTCCATGCACTTTACCAGACATGACAACTATTTCATATAGTATTCATGTCTCACTTCCCTTTCCTGTATCAATATCTCTTCAATTCATCGATGTCAGAAGCTTAAATTTTTTACTGTATCTCTAATATAGCTAAGGTACACAAGATCAGACAATGACAGGACACGGAGATAAAAATACTATACATCCCGCGCATATGCTATCCATCTTTGGCGTTTACTTGTGGCATTTTCGCTCTTTGCAAAATCATTGTCTCCACAAAATCGTTACACTATCCGCTATATAAACTAGCCTAATACACACCAAATCAAATGACAGAGAGTAAGAGCCAATTACCTTACCAAGCACTAGGACCCCGTTCTATTAATTCTAAAAAAAACACTAGAAGTAATCAAACCAGTTCAACTCCTATCTCCAAACTATGTAGAGACTGCTTTACAGCTTAAGCCCGCCAAGCTCCATAGACCCCAACATACAGCGTATACACACCAATAGTCTGTCCATAGCTCAAACAATTTCATGCAGTACTAGATAATAATCGCCGTAGCTCACCAAGGACGAGAGCGACAATAGACGTCTATGTACGGCATAGTCTGGATAGCAGTGTGTATCTATAACTGTACTAAAACTTCATGCGCTGCAATTCATTCGCTGTAAATCTATATGAAGTCCGAATCCTGCAGTCGTGAATATACAGAGAAAACTGCAATGTCGACAGTAATTCGAACAAATTTTGATTCAAGTCATCTATCTCAAACTCCATTACCAACTTGAGAAAATGCTGTACTTTTGGGCTACAGGGTCTCACCTTTCGACCATCTACTCTGGCGTAGGTGGTAGTTGAAATCTAGTCAGGCGAGTAGCTCTCATACACGAACTCTAGGGCTTAGCATTCACGTCTACAGGTGCGTGCCGTACAGCTGCTGTGCGTCCAGTCACACGAAATCACCCACACTTTCCGGATATCAACAAGCATCAACTCTATCCGGCAGTTGTGATATTCCGCCATAGACGTCTTTATCTCAGCCAGCCTTCCCACTAATAAAGTCAGAGCTGAGCGCATGGGCTACGACAGGGCTACGACAGTTCGAGATGTATACATCAGCTTCCGGCTGCATAATGGTGCTTTGTCCCTAGCCCCACACCTTATGGTTATTCCTCTCCTCTGTCCTCTGTGTGTCATAGAATCATCTCCGTGCAATTACACAGGACACTGCACTAGATAGTTATCAGCCTCATGATCATGAGCGCGCGAGTCTCTTCTGAATTGATAGCTCGAGAAGGGTAGGGGGGGGGGGGGGGGTGGGGGGGGGGGCAGGGGGGGGGGGGGGGATTTAACATTCTCCAGTTTACAGTACAGAGATTAGTCCAACTGAACCAAAACTTCCTAGATTAAATCCTCCTACATGCTTCCCATGTTTCTCATGAGTCAAGCCCCAGTCTAACCGGCTCGTACATTTACGTAACTGCAGACGAAAAACCAGCCTACACTAGTGGGGAGCCTTAGCGCTCGAGAAGTAGTCCGATTAGCAACCTATCGGTCGTGAATGCTTTAACAACCTATCTCCCACATTCCATGCTGACATATTGCGCAAAAGACATGTGGTCTTACTCTCGAATCGTGTAGTCTTCTAATTAGATGTGAGGACAAAGATCGCGCTAGTAGGAGAAGGGTGTTGCGTACATGCGTCCGAACCACTCAGTATTCACACTGTATAGTAGCTAATCATTTAGGGTCAACTGTGGGTAGGATGGCGTTTCTGTATATGCTGCCGGCTTACAGTAAGGAGCAATCAACTTCTTTGGTAATCTAAGTGCTGGGCTCATATACCCCCCTTTCATCTAGTCTATTTGCGATCAACGATCTGTTAACACAATGTTTCTCAGACTTGACGATTTGTATTTCTAACTCCACAAACTATGTCTAATGGACCACTAAATAGCAGGCATGGATCGTTTAAGAGGACCTAACTCAGTCGGTGCTCTCGCAAACTTGTGGAACCCTTAAGACTTGTGGATCTTCTCACTCCCTAGAACTACTTCCTCCCAAGACGCAAGACGAATCACACTGGCATGGTGTAAGAAACCAACTGATCAATTGAATTACTAAGCTAAGATGAGTCTGAAGATCACAACAAAGTCTAGTAATAGATTCACGAACCAATCTTTGAGACTATCCACATATGTCTAACTGATTTTAATGTGGGCAGAAGCATCTAGAGCTAGGAGTAGATTGTCACTAATGTCAGCAAGCCATTAACATTTCTGACAGATTTAGCCTTTAAGTTATCGTGCTGCTCCCAGCTGGAACTTACTAACTGCTTTCACCTAAGCAATCTCAGAGTTCCTCCAGCCGCCAATCGAATGCGATGTTACATTAAGTGCGCTACTACTATTCTTAGTACAATTTATTACTCTATCTTGTAAGCCAATGTTACGACTCTGGAACTAATTATCTAACGCTGACTCTTCAGTATAATCTAGCTGCGTATATCAAATTTCTAGACACATAATACACTGCAGGATCGCAGGTTATGTGCTTAAGGAGCTCAAAATGATCTGAGTCTTGAGATAAAGATAACTACAATTTTGAGTATTAGTACTAACAATGCGCAGGCGAGAACTTATTGAAACCAGAACTGCCCTTCGTTCTTACTACAATCAATTAGCCCAACATTAAGTTCTCTCTCTTTGTGGCGGAGAAGCGATTCTATGTAATCTGTATCTTCTATATATTGACAGCACATTGACATTACAAAGAGAGGATCAACAGTATAATTATCTTCTATATTTAAAAAATACTACTACACCATAGAAACTCACCATAATACGATGCATAAGGCAAGACAGAAAATTCAGCACTGCCATGTAGACACAATATGGGGGGGGGGGGGGGTTATGGTGTGGGGGGGGTGGGGTTCAAATGGGGGGGGGGGGGGATATGCTTATCAAATACAGGAATATATTACAGGGGTTCTTAACTCTTTAATACTCTGCACACATCTACTCCGATCAAATTCTACAATGCAATCATAACACTGCGCATTATCATTAGTATAAAAACACACTTAGAGATTGCTGACATATGAAAAAGTTATCAGACTGCCACTCCCATTTAGCATTAAGGCACAATGTGTATGATTAAATGCAATTACCTGCAACTATGTGAGTCATGAAGCTTAGTAACCGTACATGTGTGTTAGAGCTGATCATCGGTGCTTCCCCATTTGGCAATATAAAGGCTTACAACAGATAAGGCGACTCGAAAAAGTAGTATGATCAGCCATCAACTGCCGTTAGGCGACGATCTGTGCTGCATGATTGGTAACCTAGTCGAGCGGCTGTGGAACAACTGGCTGAGCGCCAGATTACCTTCATGGCGCATAGACCAAGTTGCTTGGACACTGATGGAGTGGGGGGGGGGACACAACTAGTAGAGAGGACAATATATTGGGGGTGGGGGGAGGATGAGCATGATGAAGAATGCAGGTGCTATCCAGAAGTCATAATCTGACACATTGAGTTTAGATTGCTGTTGTTCATCTCATGTCCCTCCTTTAATGACCCATAACTCACCTTGCCTTTAGCGCTCGGAGTTGGCTGCGGCGTTCACACCTGACATAGATACTGCAGTTGTGCGTTATTACTGGCCATTATGCCACTAGTACTCCCCCTGGGGTGCACCTATTAATGCTAGGCAGTTATATTTCAAGCACAGCTAGTAATTCCCATACCTAGCTGCCCTAGACAGATGTGAGAAAAAAACCAAATGATGGTCTAGCCTGGAGTACGCTAGTCAATGAATTGTGGGCAGGTGCCAAAGAAACCTGCTGGAAATGAAGTGCAGTTGGCAATCCCACATAACAAGCTCTCGTCTGCTGGAATGTCAAACATGATAAGTAGTTGCAGACAGCAAGAGCTATCCATCCAGTCTCAGTCACACGGCCTGCACCTTGACACCCACCACTCACATCCTAGGAACTATAAACTAAGAAGAGTCTCACACATCTAGCCTGTAACCCATACACAGAGCGATCTGCGCGGGCCAAATCAACCTGCTAGAGGGCGCGTGCGTAGAGACCGTTTCACTACCTAGGACTAGACAAGAAAACATACTAAGTTCGGAGAACAAAGTGCCAACTATACGCAGAATTACAGTTAAATATCTCTCGCATTACCGTTGGACACACATTGGAGTATGGGCTGGCAAACTATCAAAAGTTGCTCTCATCAGAAAAGAGGACTTTGGACCACTGAGCAACAGACCAGGTCTGTTTTTCATTAGCCCAGGTAAGACGCTTCTGATGTTTGTTGTTTAGGAGCGGCTTGACAAGAGGAATATGACATTTGAAGTCCATGTCCAGGACCCGTCTGTGTGTGGTGGCTCTTGATGCACTGACTCCAGCCTCAGTCCACTTCTTGTGAAAGTCCCCAACACTTTTGAATGGCCTTTTCCTGACAATCCTCTCCAGGCTGCGGTCATCCCTCCTGCTTGTGCACCTTTTTCTTCCACACTTTCCCCTTCCACATAACTTTCTATTAATGTGCTTTGATACAGCACTTTGGGAACATCCAACTTCTTTGCAATTACCTTTTGAGGCTTTTCCCCCTTATGGAGGGTGTCAATGATGGTTTTCTGCACAACTGTCAGGTCAGCAATCTTTCCCATGATTGTGATTCCTACTGAACCAGACTGAGAGACCATTTAAAGGTTCAGGAACTCTTTGCAGGTGTTATGGCTTAATTAGCTGATTTAGAGTGGGACACTTTGAGTCTAGAATATTGCACCTTTTCACAATATTCTAATTTTCTGAGATTGTGGATTTGGGGTTTTCATGAGCTGTAAGCCATAATCATCACAATTATGACAAATCACAACTTGAACTATTTTGCTTTGCATGTAATGAGTCTATCTCATATATTAGTTTCACCTTTTAAGTTGCATTACTGAAATAAATGAACTTTTGCACGATATTCTAATTTTTTGAGTTTCACCTGTATTAGCTAATTTTATATTATTTTATATTTTGTTGAGCATTCCCCTTCTGTATTAGATTTGATTATGTGTTTAGAATAAGGGCTTAATATATGACATATCACATTTATGGTGAATAAATGTATGTTAGAGTTGTGTAATGGTTATGCTGTTGATTTAAAACTGGGGAGACTTAGGTTTAATCTGCCCATAGCCATGGAATTTTAGTAAGCAAATTTGGGTCAGTCCCTTCATTACAGTCTGGTAGCAAAATGTTTGTAAGAAAACAATTTCAAAGACCAAGAACTCCATAGTTCAATCCTGAGCAACATATAGTATATTCTCTTCTCTTGATCCTCTTTTTTGGGGTATTTCACTAGCAACTTGCAGTGAGAAAGATACTTCACTACTAAGATATGAGCTGCTTCTTTCTTCCAATATTCCATCTAACCCAACTTAAGTTGGCAGCAGCAGGGACTTAAGCAGCTAAGAAACTATTGATCAGTATTGACTAGAATTATATTTTTTAATAATCCTGCTATAATATAAAACAGCACTCCGGTTGGAAGCAGCCTAGAACATTTGAAATAACTGTATTTTGTTCTATGTATAAAACAAAGCATAGTATAGGTACTGTATTTTTCGGAATATAAGACGCACTTTTCCCCCCTCAAAAAAGACACTGAAAATCTGAGTGCGTATTAATGCAGCATTTTTGGTCTTCTGAAACCCTGCCCCCTTCACCAAAATGGCCATACATAGCCTTTAGGAGGCTTCCAGAGGGTTCCTAGGGGCTGGGCGGGGGGGAATGAGCAAAAAGCAGGTTGATTTTTGCCCCCAACCCCCAGGAGTGCAAAAGTGCAAAGTATAGCAGCTAATATACACTAGATGCTTCAACAGATGCAAAATTTAGCTCAACAATTTCCTCCACCAACACTGGTGCCAGCTCTTGATCAACTGCTGGTTGCCAATGCTATGCTGCAGAGGACCCCTAGCTGTTTACCTGAGTGATTTGTAGGAGATTCAAACAAGATGAGAATATATCTTGACAAATATAAACTATTAATTGGCACCAGACCAGTGAAGTTTTCAATGGATATCCTTCATTCTCAGCCCATTCAACAGCTTTAGCCTCCAGGGACGGCACTCCCCATGATTAAGCATAAGTGCCCATCATGGATAACTATCAAAGCTTCCTAGCATATTTTTAAAAATAATTCAGAGATCCCATCAAAGAAGACACCATAATATACATAATTCAAGAGCTCCAACAAGGCAGCCAGAGAATAAGACATTATATTGAAGAATTCAAATTTGAATTCAGATTTGAATTGGAATGAACTTTCCCTAATGATACAATTTAGACATGGTCTCAGTGACAGAACTGAAAATGAACTCATCAGGCAGGGAGTACCCCCAGACAATGGATCAAGTCTACAGAATCTACATTATAATTGACTCACATTTAGAAGAGATCAGGGTTTGCTCCAAGTATCACAAGCTAACAGCTCCTCTATTCCCATAGACAGTCTTCAATCCCTTAACACCAATTGAAGTTGATAAGAGGGAAAGGAGTCTATGCAAATTCATGAAGCCAGAAAATTCCTAGCTGCAGAAAAATGGCAGAAGTGCAGAAATTTACCACCCTGTTTCTACTATGGAGAATCAGGACACGTGGTCAATGATTGCACTTCCAACCCTCCCAGGAGAGGAGACATGTGTTCCAACCATAGTTCTAATGAGAGCCATTCTGAATGTGAATCACAGAACCAGGAAAATGACAACAGCCCGTACTTACAATCTCATTAGAATCAAGGAGGGACACAAATTTTCAACATCAGGTACAACAAGTTGAATGCAAAATGATCCTGTTGGTCAGGAGTGTTATTTCCAGATTTATGAACCAAGTTTTTTTCTGATCTCATTGATAAATTTGTAGTCCTTTATCGGAATGATTCTGATCTGTTCTGTGGAAATAAAGTCAAACCGCTTACCCAATTGAAAATGAAAGGAATTAGATTTGCTTGGTCTCACACACAATAATCAGCATTTAAAGAGTTAAAGCAACTCTGGCTGTCAACTCCTATATCAGCAACTTGACCCAGCAAATATATTTATTGTTCAGAAAAATACTTCAGATTAGAAATCAGAGATGTTCTTATACAAGAAGGTGTGGGAGGGGTAGAAATGCCTGTTGCTCTGCTTTTTTTTCTCAAGAGCTTTGACTTTACCAGAATGGAAATATAACATTTTTAACAAGGAGCTCTTAGTGGTTAAATCCACATTCGACAAAGGAGACACTTTTCAGAAGATGAACATTTTCCCATAGAGTTCAGTACAGATCACAGATAACTGCACATTTTGCAACAACAAGACTAAGCTGCTTTTACCCAGACAAATCCAATAGAGCTCATTCTTCTCATGTTTTGACTTTTACATTCAGTTATGTCCTGGTTTCAAAGCACTTGATTCCAAATGTTCTTTCTTACAAGCCACAATATTCTCAAGTTCAACATATTCTATCGTAGTAGCAGCAACAATATTGTAGCCTTCCCATTTCTGGATGCACCACATATGGGGAGCTGCCGCTTGCTTTTAAAGCGCGGCAAAGGCAGTGAGGCTTTCGACGGTTGTCGGGGGTCATTTTAAACAGTCCCCGGGTGTTTTCTCACCCTCGGAAGGGCTCAGGCTGCCGCGGATGAGGTGCGCGGCCATTTTTAACAGTGTGGCCGCCATCTTGTCTCCTCATTTTCCCTCACACCAGAACGGCGGCCATTTTGGAAGGACCCTAATTTTGTGCCTTTTCCATTAGTGCCTTTTCCATTAGTACCTTATGCTCAGCCACGCTACAGCAGATAGCCGCAGGGTGGTCAGCTGGCCCTGTTCGGGCCTCCGGCTGCGTCACTACCACCCATAACCTTCCCCAAGCCGCCCTGGTGTCTTGGCCACCTGGTGGTCATACACCAGCACAGGAAGGGCCTTTATTTATTTTTTTCTCCACTGCTCCTCCCTGCCTATCTGCTTGGCCTTGGAGCTTTGCTTGCTTGCCACCCTCTCACCTCCTGATTGAGTGGCTGGATTCATTGAACTCATTTATAGAGCCCAGTTTACTCACCTTAATTTATTTACCTTTTTCTTTTTTCTCTACAACTGCTCCTGCTTGTCATCTGATCCAGTAACAGCCACCAGAGTCTCCAGCTCTCCTGCTTCCACCTACCTTTGGCCTTCTCACCCAAAGTTGAGCCACCAGGCCATGGAGCACCCTGGCCCATCTGATTCTTCTGCCGGTAGACCAGGCCCCTCTCAGGCCCCTAGCAAGATATTCTCTCCAGGCAAGGGCAGGGGGCATGGGCTGCATGTGGCCCACTGAAGCCATTAAGAGAGAAAGAGAGAGGGAGAGAGAAAGAGAGAGACAGATAGGGAGAGAGAAAGAGAGAGGGAGAGAGAAAGAAAGAGAGAGGGAGAGAGAGAAAGAAAGAAAGAAAGAAAGAGAGACAAAAATAAAGAGAGAAGGAGAGAGAAAGGGAGAGAGAAAGAGTGGAAGAGAGAGAAAGAGAGAAAGAAATAGAGAGGGGGGAGGGAGAGAGAAAGAGAGAGAGAGATTTCTCATGCTCCTTGGAGCTGAGAAGAATTGCTGCAAAACAGAGTTTTCTGAAGTGGACCACTAGACCCTAAACAACTGAAAAAAATGATCTAGTAAAAAGAAACGGCAACCAAAAGAGCAACATGCAAAGAAAAGCAAATAAAACCCCCAGGACCAAAACAAATTAAAGTTTAATTTGTGTGCATTGTTCAATGGACTATTAAATTGGCCACATCCCCTAGTCACATGACCTAGCCACACCCACCCAGTCACATGACCACCTATCCACACACTCCCAGCCAGTCTGACCACCCAACAGTCTGAAGGACCATGAATTGGACCTCTGTTTAAAAAGTGTGAGGAACCCTGCCCTATAGTCTCTCTAGACTTCATTACTGATTTACCCCTAATACAAGGTTTCATAACTCTATTGGTGGTGGTAGATCTTTTCTAACTCTGTCTCCGTGTTCCAGCAACTGCTGCCTGCTTCAGTACCTACTTCAGAAACAAGGGATGAAGTTTTCATTGAGATACCTTCACTGACTACTTTATCAAGTTCCCATGAGAACTCAGACTTCAAAGAGACTATACAGGAGAGAGGGAGAGCGCAGCTTTGAAGAGCCTATGGAGGCGGGATGGGGTCATGTTGTAGGGTGGAGTGATGGAGGAGATGAGCAGGTTTAGCCTGAGAGTGGGATTAGTCTTGTCATTAGTTTGGAATTGCTAAGCTCCCACAAGACATCCAATTCCAGCCCTCATGAATCCATGTCTAGCGCCAATTTGGCTTTATAGTTAGTAGATCAGGTTCTTGTATATAGGTTGTATGTACTAAATTTTTGAACTCAACTCCTGTTCCTGGCTATTTGTACCTGTCAATGACCTTTATTAGTAATTGATAAATTATTGGAATTTAAAGTATACATGGCTACTTTTATGAACTTTTTGATCCTACTGTTAAGATTTTGTATATGTGGAAACTTTTCTTGCCTTTGAAGAGCTCTAATTCGATATATTCAATGTAGCGCTCTCTCTCTCTCTCTCTCTCTCTCTCTCTCTCTCTCTCTCTCTCTCTCTCTCTCTCTCTCTCTCTCTCTGTGTGTGTGTGTGTGTGTGTGTGTGTGTATGTATGTGTGTATGTATGTATGTATGTGGTTGCAAGGTCACATTTCTGTATTCTGCTCATCTAGTTTAAATAGGAAAACTATTAATGCCTCCTGTAATGAGAGGTTTAGTTTTTAGCTGGCTTTTCAGCATGATGCTAATTATAGCTATGAGAGAATGACTGGTCCAAGGTCATTTAGCTGTATTCTATGCCTAAGAGATAATTAGAACTTGATTTTTCCCACTTCTAGTCCAGCACCCTAACCATTACATTACTGGTTCTTTAGGAGTGAAATTAGTAAAACCATTATATTAAGTATTATTCATACAGCTTGAAAACTGAAAACAAAGACATTGAAAGAGATGGTAGGTTAAACTTCTTGGAATGCAGGAAATTTATTGGGATAGTTTTGAACGTGAAAAATATAGTAGTTTATAATGTATTATAAATGTTTTCAAAATTTGGAATGAAATATTTATTATTTGTTTTTGAAAAGATTATATAACCAACACAATGATTGCAACAAAACTAAAACAAAAGACAATTGACAAGTCATCTCTGGGAACAAGGAAGAAAGGAGGAAAGCAAAACAGATATGAAGCTAACCCAATGGTTTTAATGCCTGCAACTCCCAAAGAAACCATTACACAATATTCTCTGGGTCTTACCACAGGAAACAAAGATAGAATGTTTGATGAAATGGATATGCTTAGAAATATTACAACACATCTAAATGAGGTAGGTTAATCATTAACATTGTTTATTATTCTATTTGTATCCCTTGTTTGTATGTAATTGAATCAAGGCAGTGAATGTACTTAATACTACAGTATCTTACTTTACTCACAAGTACAACTTTGCAAATAGATATCTCTTTTTGAAAATTTATGTATTTTTTCAAGGAACTTAAGGGAATTAAATATCAGGGAAGCATGTATTTAGATAAATGTGTTATTCAGGATAGCTAAACAAAAGATTATGATTTTAAGGGGGCTCCATTTATTTGTGGGGTTGTGAAGCCTCCTTAAAAATCATTTGAAAATGAACATTTGCCCTATAGTCTCAGACAAATACTACTTGCTAGGAGAAGAGCATGAGGTTGCTATTGCTTCTACAAAAAAGGTGAGCTTCATATAGTATTGGCCAAGCTCCTCTGCAAAAAATATAAAGGTAAAATTGATGCTGCTGGGCCCTGGAATTGAGTGGATAGTGGGCTGAATCCTGCAAGATGGCTGGATTTAAAGAAAGCCTCAACCTACAGGCTGTAACTGCTCTCCATGTGTCAGCCACTTCTGCTGACTAGATTTAGGCTCCATTCACTATCCATGGCTAAATAGTGAACTTGGCCTATAGGCTGCAAACTGCCTTTCATGTGCTGGTTGCGTCTGTTGACTAGCTTCAGGTTTAGATCTGTGGAACACTGAGGGCCAGGAAGCAGAGCACTGGGTGCCTCAGAGATGAGGAAGCCTTGAAAGGCCTAGAGAGATTTGCAGGAGTGTGGTAGGGTCTGGGCATGTGGTAGGCCTCCAAGGGCCTCCCCATCCCTATGGCACCCCATGTTCCACCTAATGACCCACACATTTATTTAATGATTTTGTTGGGGAGAGCAGGGATAGGGAGTTGTTAAATGAGATGCTTCACTTAACAGCGATCGTGACATGTGATTGTAATAGGCAGACTTCATTATGGTCACAAGTTGATGACTACCTGTATATTTAAAAAGGGCACATTGTAGAAGATGCACATATTTACATAATAAAGATCTGTGTATGCTTTGGTTTGATTAATGGATTTTTCTTAGAATGAACAAAGGTATTGCCAGAGAATATGACTTTAACAATTAAAAGGATTTGTCAGACTTATTTAATACAAATATTCTTTTTTGCTGAATCTTCATTTTCTTGCCAAAATCCAACAACTATCAGTGCAGATTGAGAGTTATTATCTATTCCTTATTAAATATATTTGCCACCTACCTCATCATCGGGCTATTCTAGTGGGCTTACAACAATAAAAGGAAGAAATGAAAGAGTGTAAACAGAACAGAAGTAAAATAACGGAACAATAAAGTGAACAAATGAAATTAAAGAGAATGTTTGAACAATGAAGTTTATAACTACTATATTGAAAAGTCATCTTTGGGTTCTAATTGCGGATGCAGCAAATAATTGGAAAGTAAATCACATAATATTTGAATAATGACAATTACTTAGTTTAATGTAACTTTTCCAGAATGTTTTATCTCTATAATGTTAAGGCAGATCACAGCAGGTGACACTTTGTAGTTGATCTGAAGAAAAGAAAAGGTGGCTTAAATGGACAGGAATTCTTTGAAAATCCCAAAGTTGTAACTCAGTGGTGTCAAACTCGCACCGTCATTGCGGCATCATGTGACGTATTGGGATTTTTTCTCCCTTCACCAAACTGGGTGTGGGCATGGCCAGTGCGTGACACATTCAGCCTGCGGGCAGGTAGTTTGACACCTATGTTGTAAGTGAACAGAGTAATTGAAAAAGAGATTACAAAAACAAAAACAAAAGAACATGGAGCTTGATTATTTGAGGGACTAACTCACCCAGTGACATCTAATTATCCCATATGGGACAGCAGAAAAGGTGTTCTCAAAAAGAAGGTGAATGATAAAGGTCTCCTGATGACTAAATTAATGTGTTGTTTTAATATTTTGTTTATGTGGTGGTTTCATTCTGGTTTTTGGTATTGTTCATGTTTTAATTGTAAGCTACCCAGAGTCACAAATGTAAGATTTCTGTATAAACTAAATAAAGAGGTAAATGCTAAGCACCCTTGGATCATTGCCAAAAAAACCTGATAAGTATATTTTGTCATCAGTGATCAACCTTGACGAGGCAGTCTTTTCTTTTATAATGTTATAAGTTCTGAAAACTACAGGTTGTTGAACACAGATTCATAAAAGTTACTAAAACTAAAGGAAAAGAGAAATCTATTAGATAAGACTTAATGATCTAGGTTTGTAACATTAGGAAAATAGGAAGCATTGCCAATGAGAGATTAGAACATTATTTGAATTTTTTTGCAGATTGTACATACAATGGAAGGTGTCTATATAAAGGAAGGTGAAGTTAAAGAAAGTAAAGAAGAGGAAGAGGAGGAGGAGGAGGAAGAACTACCTGTAAATAACAAGACATGCTGTTTAAACAGGCCTCATTTTATCATGTGATATTGGTTTTAGACTAAACACATATTAATGAGCAGTAACAAAAGATGTAATACAGGTAGTTCTTGTTTAATAATAACAAATGAGACCGGTAACTTGGTCATTAAGTGAAATGGGTGCTAAATGAAACCACACTTTTACTTACGACGTTATTTTATCATTCCTTTGTTTTATCTGCAAAGGTTATAAGTTAGAGGATTGATGGCAAAAGTACTTTTTCATCACTATTGAATGGTCACTATTAAATGGTCAGTTGCTAAATGAGGACCAGTAATAATTTGTTCTGAATTATTATGGTGTGAAATTAGGCATAGCTACAATTAATGTTAAGTTCCTTGACTTCAACCACTTGCAATCTAAATTCTGGGCTCTATTGTGCTTATAAGTTGAAAACTACCTGTACTACCATAGGCTTTATGTGAGGGTATTCTTGAAGACAATTCAGAAGCTATAACTGGTGCAGAATGTAGCAACCAGTTTTATGACTGGTTTAGCAGTATAATACTTGTTCTACAGGAACTGTATGTTACCAGTAGAACTTTATTTCAAACTTCAAGTGAATAATACTTATAAAACCTCTTAGATTGGATCCCTATTATCAGCAGGATTGTTTTCTTCATGTAGAATCTATCTAATCTATATGCGCTAAGTGAGATCTTTGCTAGCTGCCTAAAAAAACCAGGAAGTCTGGAGTCTAGAAATTAAGCTCATCAGCCCCCTATGAAGCAACTGGAACCTACCATTTCAGTTTACATAGGGTTGTATCCTAGCTAATATTTTTATTCTTGATTTATATAAGTAAATGCTGTCATTACTTCATGTAAATGATAACGCTTGCAGATTTATTTTAAAAATAAGAATTGTAATAAGATTATTACAAATCTCAGAAATAGTTTTCCCTAGCAATATTTCTAAAATAAAGATACTGTATGTATATTTTTCTCATTGGAAGGAAGATTATGAAGATATGACTTCTTTCCTGATATGTTGTTCACAACTTAGGACACAATTGGAAAATGCACTTCGTGAAGAAAAGCAAGTATGTATAATGTTTATTGTTCTGCATAAGATTTTATTTACTGTTAATTGTCATGTTTTGTTATACTTGAAAAAAATCAGCTATAGTGTACATAATAATCACCACTTTATTTGGAAATTTAGAATAGATCAAGGACAATTTCATTGTTACAGTATTGTCATCAGTTGTATTTTTGCTAGCTGTAGGTTCTAAAATGAGCAGCTTTCTGTTTCAATAATATGGTAAGGACATGGTAAATCCCTTCCTCTATTGCAAAAATACAAAGATCAACCTAGCAAAAAAATCTAGTAAGAGAAACCTTTTTCTGTTTAAGCTGACATAAGGAGGCATGATTTGGAAACCTAAACATTTCTCACTTTGTTACTTTGTATTAAAATTTTTATATAATAAAATTGATGGTGATTTATAATATATATATATATTATATTATAAATGTATATATTTTCTTTCTTAGATATTAGAGTCATTGCTTAAGGTAAGAAATTTTTGAAATGTATCTTTAAAATCTTTAAAATATGTTTTATTTTGAAAAAAATATAATCTGTTAATATCTAATTTTAGTTTATTTTATTTTTTTCTCAAGTGGTTTGAAAAGGAGGTCCATGAGATGGAAGAGGTAAACCTAGAATTTTGATTGTTAAGGTCTAACACAACTATTTAGAAATATGTGGTAACCAGTGACGTGCGGTGAGGTTATGGCTGGTGACGTCATCAGGAAGGGGGGGAATGGGACCATGTGTGCACACGTGGTCCCATTCCCCGCCTAGGATTTCCTGGGTCCCCATCCTAACCGAAGATTAATCAAATCTGACCCCGCTTAGTTTTCTTGGAATCAGCCATGGCCTTCTAAGCGCTACGTTCAATATCGTATCACAAAATAATAATTGTAAAAAAAAATACATCTGCTTTTTCTCTCTGTCTCTTTCAGCAGTGCAATTTCTAACAAGGCGCTGGCCACGACTTGGTTTCCAGGGTCCTTTCGTGAGCGAGCTGGCAGTGAAACGGTAGCCGCCAGTCCGAAAAGTCAGTCGCACTTTCCGCTTTCATGAGCAACTTCCTGTAAACCCGCCGTTGCTCAGTGCGGGGAGGGGAGCTGCTCGCGCATGCGCAATCACCCTGGAACCATGAGCTCTGGTGTCAGAACCTGACAGAAGGCGGGGAATGGGACCATGTGTGCAGGAAGGAGGCTGAGGCTAGAGGAGCCTCCTGCACCTCCCTCTGTCCTGCACACGTGGTCCCATTCCCCGCCTTCCTGAGAAGGGGACTGCCCTTCATGTTGACTCAGGAAGGCGGGGAATGGGGCCACGTGTACAGGAGGGAGGGTGAGGCTAGAGGAGCCTCCTGCACCTCCCTCCTGCACATGTGGTCCCATTCCCCGAGGCTCCTCAGCGCCTTTTCCCTTTCCCCTTTTTTTTTCTTTTCATGATGAGAGCGGGGAGGCTCTGCCTCCCCTGCCTCCCCTGATCGCACGTCCCTGGTGGTAACCATGTGAATTGTATTTCTATATATTCTACTGTTTCTTCTTTATGTTTAATTTTAGAATAAATAAAAGGACACAATGTAAGGCTTAGCTTTTCTTATGTGAGCAGGTAAAACAGACATTTGGGATTAATCTTAATATAATTAGAAGTGTTATAATAATAGGTAATAACAATATATGTAAAGATCTCAAAACAAAAATGAATTATTTTCATTGTCCCTTAATCCATGGCCCTCAAAACAATTTCTTAGTATTTGGCTATAATTCACTGAATCTCGCAAGGACCACACTTATTTGAAGCATACTTTCCACCACTCTGGACCATCAATCAGCCAAATTCCATTCGTTTTAACTCACTTAGGGCTACTCTAGCTAGTGCATCAGCTCTTTTTTCCACAGTTATACATAATATAATACAATACAATACAATAGTAGAGTTGGAAGGGACCTTGGAGGTCTTCTAGTCCAACCCCCTGCCTAGGCAGGAAACCCTATACCGTTCCAGACAAATGGCTATCCAACATCATCTTAAAGACTTCCAGTGTTGGGGCATTCACAACTTCTGGAGGCAAGCTGTTCCACTGATTAATTGTTCTAACTGTCAGGAAGTTTCTCCTCAGTTCTAAGTTGCTTCTCTCCTTGATTAGTTTCCACCCATTGCTTCTTGTTCTGTCCTCAGGTGCCTTGGAGAATATCTTGACTCCCTCTTCTTTGTGGCAACCCCTGAGATATTGGAACACTGCTATCATGTCTCCCCTAGTCCTTCTTTCTCTTAAGCTAGACATACCTAGTTCCTGCAACCGTTCTTCATATGTTTTAGTCTCCAGTCCCCTAATCATCTTTGTTGCTCTTCTCTGCACTCTTTCTAGAGTCTCCACATCTTTTTTACATCGTGGCGACCAGAACTGAATGCAGTATTCCAAGTGTGGCTCTTACCAAGGCATTATAAAGTGGTATTAACACTTCACGTGATCTTGATTCTATCCCTCTGTTGATGCAGCCTAGAACTGTGTTGGCTTTTTTTGGCAGCTGCTGCACACTGCTGGCTCATATTTAAATGGTTGTCCACTAGGACTCCAAGATCCCTTCACAGTTACTACTATTGAGCATGGTACCACCTATACTGTACCTGTGCATTCCGTTTTTGTTGCCTAAATGTAGAACCTTACTCTTTTCACCATTGAATTTCATTTTATTAGATAGTGCCCAATGTTCAAGTTTGTCAAGATCCTTCTGTATCTTAAGCCTATCTTCTGGAGTGTTGGCTATTCCTGCCAGCTTGGTGTCATCTGCAAATTTGATGAGTTCCCCATTTATTCCCTCATCCAAATCATTGATGAAGATGTTGAAGAGTACTGGGCCTAAAACAGAGCCTTGGGGTACTCCACTGCATACTTCCCTCCATGTAGATGCAGTTCCATTGAGGACTACACGTTGAGTGCGGTTGGTCAGCCAGTTACGAATCCATCTGGTGGTGATGCTGTCTAACCCACATTCTTCTACTTTATCTAGTAGTAGGTTATGGTCTACCTTATCAAAAGCCTTACTGAAGTCCAAGTAAACTATATCAACGGCATTCTTCTGGTCCACTAATTTTGTCACATTATCAAAGAATGCAATAAGATTAGTCTGGCATGATCTGTTTTTGACAAATCCATGTTGACTTTTGGCTATTACTTTGTTTGCTTCTAGGTGTTCGCAAATTCGTTGCTTGATTATTTTTTCCAGAATCTTTCCTGGTATTGAGGTCAGGCTGATAGGTCTATAGTTTCCTGGATCTATTTTTTTCCCTTTTTTGAAGATGGGAACCACATCAGCTCTTTTCCAGTCCTCTGGTAGTTCCCCGGTGTTCCAGGATCTCTGAAAGATATAATTCAGTGGTTCTGAGATCTCGTCTGCTAGTTCCTTCAGAACTGTGGGGTGTAATCCATCCAGTCCTGGTGATTTGAACTCATCTAGGGTAGACAGGTGCTCACTTACCATTTTCTTCCCTATTTCAATTTGTGTTCCTAATCTGATTTTTGTGGTGCTGTTTTTAATAAGTTGGACTGTTTTATCCCTTTGTGTAAAGACAGATGCAAAACATGAGTTAAATAGTTCTGCTTTCTCCCTGTTGCTTGTCACCTTCTTGCCACTTTCTCCTAGCAATGGACCAATTGTTTCCTTAACTTTTTTTCTTGTTTTTAACATGTTGGAAGAAGCTTTTTTTTGTTAATTTTTACTTTTGTGGCAAGCCTTTCTTCATTGTGAGCCTTAGCTTTCCTCACTTCATCTTTACATGCTCGGGCTGTTTGCTGGTATTCTGCCTTAGTTATGCCCCCCTCCTTCCACTTTTTATACTTACCTTTTTTGTCTTTCAGTTTGTCAGATAGCTCTTTATGCAGCCATGCTGGTTTCTTTTGGGAGCTGTTATTTTTCTTCTTCTTCATTGGTATTGTGCTAGACTGGGCTTTTGTAATCTCATTTTTCAAAATTTCCCAAGCTTCTTGAGTTGTTTTCCCCTTGAGGATTCTCATCCATGGAATTTTTCCCAAGCTCTCTCTAAGTTTATTGAAATTAGCTTTCTTAAAGTCCAAGACTCTAGTTTGGCTTTGTTCTACTACTTGTGTTTGGATAATGTTGAATTCCAATATTGCATGGTCACTTGCCCCCAGGGTTCCTGAACCCTAAACCACAGACTTAATGTTCTTCACCATCATATATTTTTGTGTCTCTTCATTATTCCAGTATCTCTTTCTCACTAACAACCCCATAAAAATATTTTTACTTTTCCCACTTATCATTTCTTGCTGCTCCTGTCTCCCACTGAGGGGGAGATTACAACACTTGTGTCTAGTTGCAATTGTAATAACCAAACAGACATGAACAAATTCAGATATAAATTTCTCTCCATGACTTTTCTACACCTACAGCATGGAAAATATTCTATATTATTCTGGAGCATCTAAAGTTGCTCTGGGCTGCTTCAAGCCATCCCCAAAGGATCCTCAAACTGGCTACCTTCTTGCATGTAGTTTGATTTATCACAATTGTAGTGTTAGTGCCTTTTCCAACTGCAGTGGGATGCTCTGGTCATCTCCATTATCCCACCTCTCCGATAGCCTATTACAGTAGAAAGCAATCACATTCCATAAAAATAACCACCTGTTTTTTATCCAGCTTGGCATATTCTGGCTCTTAATAAAAGCCATTCCAAAGTAACATTTTTCCACTTCATATCAGTCTCATTCTCATTATTAGTAAAGTATATTTTCTAGTTCATTTTAAGAAATTGACCTGTTTATGTTTAGTGGGTTGGTAGGTAGTTTATTAAAAATGCATTAATTTTGCTTTCAGGTAAATGCAATGTTTTAATTATTATTATAAATAATTTAAAGGATTAAAGTTTGCTTTTACATTATAAGTAGTCCTTGAGTTATGACCACCGTTGAGCCCAACATTTCTGTAGCTAAGTGAGACATTTGTTAAATGAGTTTTACTCCATTTTATGACCTTTTTTGCCACAGTTAAGTGAATCACTGCAATTGTTAAGTTGGTAATATGGTTATTAAATGAATCTGGCTTCTCTATTGACTTTGCTTGTCAGAAGGTTGCAAAATGTGATCACATGGTCCCGGGACACTGCAACTGTTATAAATATGAGTCAGTTGCCAAGTGTCTGAATTTTGTATCACATGATCATGGGGTTATTGCAATGGTCGTAAGTTTGAAAACCAGTCATAAATCACTTTTTTCAGTGCTGTTGTAATTTCTAACAGTAATTAAACAAACAGTTATACATCGAGGACTACCTTTATATATTTTACAATAGCTTAATATTGTAGAGGCAGTTCTGCTATAATGATGTACAAAGTACATTATTTGAAACAGTGAATGTAATGCTTTTTTCAAGCTAATTGAGAAAATCTCTGTTAATATACAACAGATTATTTTAATACTGTATTATCTAACTATATTTCAGTTAGGTGAGGAAGAAATTATCCCAGACTGGCAAGTTCCTCTAGCAGATAAAAGCATAACAAATAATATCAATCAGTTACTGAATCGCATTCAAAGACTTGAAGAACTAAAAGGCCGTGTTCAAGAACTACCCAAACTTATCCAGTTTTCTATACCTAAACAGTAAGAATACAATGAAATAGTTATGTTTAAGAAATTATGATATCAATAATATAAAATATATTTATTATAAAAATAGTTATAAAGATTATTAAAAATCAACATATAGAAAGTACAATATTTTGTTTTCTAGGCACTGCCACAATATATTTCCTTCATAATTTAATGGTATAATTATTATATTAAATTTTCCCTAATAAACAAATGCTTAATATAAATTGTTTTGTGTTTCTCTGACTTCTATAAGTAATAGGGAAATTAAAGGGAAAGCATTGTTCTTTGCAAGAATGAATTACCAATGATGCATAGCTTGCAGGGTTTTATGCACGCGCGCGCGCACACACACAGAGGGAGGGAGGGAGAGAGGGGGGGGGAGTTGCAATTACTTTATTGAGTCATTGCAAGCCTTTAATGGTATTCGCAATAAGTCTGAGTTTGCAAAACCAAGAGACGAAGTGAAAGGCAAATGCAAAGTCCAAGGGCAAGGCACAAATCCGCAGGTTCACACACAAAGTCCAAAGTCCAACCACAATAACTAAAGCCAAGGTCCAAGTTCAGAATCCAAACCAAATCCAAGGTCCAATCACAAGGTCAGCAAACAAGGCATAGGTCTGGAATCATGAAAGCAGGAATCAAAAAGTTGAAGTACAAGCACAGTAGCCTTGCCAACCACTGCTATGTCTGCCTCCTTTTGGCCCTGCATTGCCTGGGATCTATGAGGGAGGCAGTTCCTCATCCCCACTAACTGACTGCAGATGTGCCCCTTCTCGCTTTGTGCTTCTCACGAGTCATCTGAGCTTCCTGGCTGCACTGCGGCTCTTCTCTTTCCTTTTCAGCCAGGTTCATCCAATTGCCCCTGTGAAAGCGTTTCCGAAGTTCCTGGCCTCTCTTCCTCCTCTTGCCAATCTACTCCTGGTACAGACCCCTGCATCTTCCTGATTGTGCTGTCCCACTCAGACACACACACATGCATGTAATCATAGTTTAGTGGGTTTACACAAGCAGACTAATGCTAGTCCACAGAGCAATGGTCAATGAGCCCACAATGCACTTGAAAGATTCCCAATCAAAATAAATACACCAGGCAAAATTAAATCGGCAATACAAGAGGGTTCATGAGGTAAGAAAGGTTCAGAGTTCACAAGGCCCGATCCAAGTAAAGACACAGTGTCAATCTAAAGTAAGGCAGGAATCACAATGACCAGAAAAGGCATGCCTAGGAAATGAACACATTCTCAACAACGCCTCCATCTGTCTGCTATGCTAAATAACCAGCTTTTGGTGCAGCCCATAAAGAAGGGTGAAGTTTTATCCTTACGAGTAATCTGGCTGACCTTCACTGCTACTGCCTTTTCTCTGCACTATGTGTTCTTGGATCAGGTGCAGAAGGCTTTCCTCTTCCTCATCCCTGACTGGCTGTAGTTGCATGCTTTCTCTATCTGATGCCTCAGGGCTATCCTGCTGTAGCTATGCTTCAGCCAAATCACTCTCAGGCGGTTGCTTAGAGCCATTGACCAATTCCCCTCTACAGAGAAGAACTATTCACTGATCTATAAGTTATCCAGTGTACTTTGAATGCTGAAATGAATGTTTCAGATTTTATTTCTAGTATTCCAGCTTTCTAATTCTTATATTGACTCTCAGTTTACATATTAACCCTGTTTTCACTATTCTGAATATTATATTTTGTGACATAATTATTTCTGAAAACAACACTAGAAGGTAATGATTTTTTAATGAAGTAATGGCAAAAATAACAAGAAGTACCAAAAGTTTTGTACATAATGTAAGCACTATAACCCCTTTGTTATTTGGTGATTGTTCTTATTTAGTATTTGTTCTTAAAGCATTGAAGATGAATAACGTCTTTTACATAATATTTATTCAAACTACCATTAACCCATTATATTACTTAAGTAATTATATTAATTACTTAAGTAATTAATATTTATTATAAAACTTATTTAAGGTACTAAATTAACAAAATAGGATTTTGTATTTTTAACATAAATAAATTGTGACATGCAAAAATTATGTTTAGAACTTTGCTAAATGGACACTGAATTTGTAAATATAGATTTAATACTAACAATACTGTACATTTTGACAGGGAAAAGAAAAAAGCAGTAAGCACAACACCTCCCACTCCAAAAGATCCAAAAAATATAATTGAAGGTAAGAATTCTGATTTATCATAGATGTCAAGGCCTCAAAAAATAATTTTGAAAAATGAGTTTGGCTAATGTGGACAAAAGTGAAAATGCTGGATAGTAAAGTTGTATAGGCCAAAATCAGAACTGACTGACTAGAGGCTTGGAAAATAATTTGTAAGAAAATAGGTTTTATTCTGATGCACTTGAATCTTATGTAAGTAATTCTCAAGTACTATAGTTCATTTAATGATTGTTCAAAGTTATAACAGCCCCATCCAAGCTATGTACAACCGTGTTTCAAAATTATGAAAAGTCATTTGTCCTTATGACCAACCACAGGGATGCTTCAGCACATCCACCTATCTATTTCCTTCCTACCCAAATCTTGCCATGCCAGGTCTCCCAAGGCACTGAGCCTGCTTTGCCTCACCTCCCCTTTGATTCCACACAGTCCTTTTCCAGCCTTCACACTGCTCACTTACCTTATGAAGATCTACAAAGCTCAGGAGGTGGAGGAAAGAAAGGAGACCAGGGCCTGTCTTGAGAATTCCAGAGACATCTTTTTTCTTTTCTCTTTTTTAAAAACATGTTTATTTATTATTTTATCATCAGAAATAAAGTACAAAACAAAGAAAAGTAAAAAAAAAGCAAGCATCCAACACTAATAACAACAAAAATATGTATACAAAAAAACCCCTCCTTAAGTATTGAATACATCTAATATTAAACATTAGAAAAAATCCACCCTGGCTGAAGGCTGAAAGATAAATAAATAATAATAAATAAACTTTAATTTATAAACCGCACCCTTTCCTAAACAGGACTCGGGACGGTGTACAGTCATATTAAAACAGTATGAATACAAAATATAGATATACTTAAATATACAAATAGATAAACGGAGGAGGTAGGATGTGGAGTGTACAATATTTAAATTAAAATACAAATAAACATTAAAATTACCCTTAAAAACTACCCAATAAGATGTTTGCCAGGAGGTTAAAATGGGACTATAAATCAGTTAAGCCAGCTAATTGGAACAGGTGGGTCTTAAGCTTCTGTCGGAAGGAGCGGAGGTCGGTAGTAGTTCTAATATCGGGGGGGAGGTCATTCCAGAGGGTTGGGCCCATCACAGAGAAGGCTCTACTCCTGGGCGCCGCCCGTTGACACTGCTTAGTGGACGGCACCCGGAGGAGTCCCTCCCTGTGAGAGCGGATTGGTCGCAGGGATGTATGAGGTGAGATGCGATCCCGCAGGTAACTAGGTCCCGTGCCATGGAGCGCTTTGAAGATAGTAACCAACACCTTGAAACGCACCCAAAAAACCACAGGCAGCCAGTGCAGCTCACGCAGGAGTGGTGTTATATGGGAGTATCTTGTCCTCCCCATGATGGCCCACGCGGCTGCATTCTGAACTAGCTGTAGTCTTCGGGTGCATCTCAAGGGGAGCCCCATGTAGAGAGCGTTGCAGTAGTCCAGGCGAGACCTCACCAGCGCAAGAGTGACCGTGCGTAAGGCGTCCCGATCCAATAGGGGGCGCAATTGGCGCACCAGGCAAACCTGGTGGAATGCCCCCCTTGCCACGGCTGCCACATGGTCATCCATCGACAGCCGGGCATCAAGGAGGACGCCCAAATTGCGCGCCTGTTCCACGGGGGGCAGTTGTTCGCCCCCTATGGCCAGCGATGGAATCCACTGGTTGAACTGGGGCGCCGGTAGCCACAGCCATTCAGTCTTGGAGGGGTTGAGTCTGAGTCTGTTGTCCCCCATCCAGACCCGAACGGCTTCCAAGCACCGGGACATCATTTCGACGGCCTCGTTGGGGTGGTTTGGGGTGGAGATGTACAGCTGTGTGTCATCAGCGTACAGATGGTATTCAACCCCAAAACCACGGATGATCTCACCCAGCGGCTTCATGTATGTGTTGAACAGGAGGGGCGAGAGGACCGACCCCTGCGGCACCCCACAAGTGAGTGGCCTCAGGGTCGACCTCTGCTCCCCTGCCAACACACATTGCGTCCGGTCGGAGAGGTAGGAGCAGAACCACCGCAAAACGGTGCCCCCTACTCCCATCCCCTCCAGCCGGCGCAATAGGATACCATGGTCGATGGTATCGAAGGCCGCTGATAGGTCACATAGGACCAGGATAGAGGAACAACCCCTATCTCTGGCCCTCCAGAGATCATCCACCAACGCGACCAAGGCCGTCTCCGTGCTGTGACCGGGCCGGAAGCCGGACTGGCGTGGGTCTAGATAGTCGGTTTCCTCCAGGTGACGTGGGAACTGTTGTGCCACCACACTAATAATAATAATAATAATATATTTATTTCTTAGCCGCACCCTCTCCCGAAGGACTCGGGGCGGCGTACAACGAAACATTCGAAATAAATATGTAAACAAAACAAACATATAACAAAGGTACACTAAAACATACATACATACATAAGGAGGAGATCGATTGATAAAAACAATTAAAATACTGTATTTAAAACCCCTAGAAATTAAATGTAATTAAAATACCCAGTTAAAAACCCGTCAGGAGCGATATGGTTAAATCAAAGTTGAGCCAGGCCAGCTGCTTGGAATAGGTGGGTCTTAAGCTTAATACGGAAGGAGCGGAGGTCAGAGGTATTCCTAATATCTGGAGGGAGGTCATTCCACAGGGCTGGGCCCGCCACAGAGAAGGCTCTACTCCTAGGCGCCGCCCCATGACATTGTCTAGCGGACGGCACCTGGAGGAGCCCCTCTCTGTGCGAGCGAATTGGTCGCAGGGATGTATGGGGCAGAATACGATCCCGCAAGTAACTAGGTCCTAAGCCATGGAGCGCTTTAAAGATAGTTATCAAAACCTTGAAACGCACCCGATAGGCCACAGGAAGCCAGTGCAGCTCGCGCAGGAGCGGTGTCACGTGGGAGTACCTAGTACTCCCCATAATTACCCGC
Source organism: Natrix natrix natrix (assembly GCA_029891615.1). NCBI lineage: Eukaryota > Metazoa > Chordata > Lepidosauria > Squamata > Natricidae > Natrix > Natrix natrix. The sequence goes on from JAKRSK010008311.1 coordinate 28,529, forward strand.
GCGGCTGCGTTCTGGACCAACTGCAGCCTCCGGGCGCATTTCAAGGGAAGCCCCATGTAGAGAGCGTTACAGTAGTCCAAGCGAGACGTCACCAGCGCATGAGTGACTGTGCGCAAGGCATCCCGGTCCAGTAGGGGGCGCAATTGGCGCACCAGGCGAACCTGGTGGAACGCCCCCCTTGCCACGGCTGTCACATGGTCATCCATGGACAGCCGGGCATCTAGGAGGACGCCCAAATTGCGCGCCCGCTCCACGGGGGCAAGATGGATGCCCCCAATGGCCAATGATGGAATTAATTGGCTGAACCGGGGGGCTGGTACCCACAGCCACTCCGTCTTGGAAGGGTTGAGCTTGAGTCGGTTGTCATCCATCCAGATCCGTACGGCTTCCACACACCGGGACATCACTTCGATGGCCTCGTTGGGGTGGTTCGGAGAGGAGGAGCTTCTGGAGGAATGGCGGTCGGCCGATAGAGCTCCGTGCTTTGCGGGGCGTGTTCCGGGGGATTAGGAGTGCTGCCGGCCCCCTTTTCCAGCATGGGGGTCGGGTCCCCCAGTAAACAGCTACCCTGGTCTCTTTTATGACCCGAATGGGTCTTCCAGGGTAGCTGGGTGCCTGGGAAGGGCTTGAGGAATGAAAACGCAGCCAAAAATGCAGCCGATGGAGGGAGGCGCCCGGAGAAGCCGCAGAGAGACCGTCTGCGTTCGGAGCTGATGGAAGGAGAGGCAGACGGTCTCGAAATGGCGGACGGAGTGCGAGGAGGCGTGCCGATACCAGCAAGGCCGAATTTGGATTTCAGGTTGGAGGCTGGTAACCTAGGACCATCAAGGACTGTGGATTGAGGAGGCGAAGGCTGGAAGCGCCGGACGCCAAATCCCTCGGCCTGCAGCTTGTTATGAGAGGTAGCTGTGGGAGTTATGGGAGGTTTGAAAAGGTTAAAATCCATATTGGCTGAATTTGCGATGATTGGAGACCGGCCAGGACTTTTGAGGCCGGTAAAGACTGGTTGGATAGGCCGAGAAGGAGTTGGAGGAAGGAAGGAAGGATGCTGGAGGAAGGAAGTTGGAGAAGGAAGCTGGAGGCCGATGAGAGGCCGGTGGGAGCGGCGCTGGGGCCTGGAATGGTGGTTTTTTGGGGGCCAAATTCGCAGTTACAGGCCAAGGCAGGATTGAAAGCCTAGGACCTGGGAGGAATAGGACCACGACTATGATTTAGGAGGCTGCATAGAGGCTGGGGGGGGGGGAGTTTTGTTGGTGGATTGCCAGGAGGCCTTTGTCATCGTGCATTTGACTGCACTCCACCTACCCCCCCTGCTGACTATTTATCAAACTAGTTATTAACAACGGCTCGGATTCCATCTGCGTGAGCCTTAGAAGACCTCTGCCTACCCTATATGATTCACTGCTGATTGACCATCTGCTCCCTGCCTATTTCCAACTACAGTCCAACTACCCCTTGCCATTTGCCACCTACCACCCACCGCCCCCACCTCTTGATTGTCATCTAACCAATCCATTACTATTACCCCCCCCATCTAAGCTTAATGACTGGACTATTCTGTTTTGCTGCAATTGTGTTCTTCAAATTTTTATTGGATCATGACATCTTCAGCGCAGACCCCAAGCCCCGACGACGAACTTTTTAACGTTTTATGTATTCAAGGTCAGACCTTATCCTACTGCGAGAGTCCCCCCACTCGCAGGTGTGGCCCTCCGCCCTTTCGAGGGCCCACCTTGATGACGGATTTATTAATCCCGAGAGGTGGAGGAAGCGGAGACTCAGGGGGTTTTTAGTTAGTTGCTTTTTAAATATTTGTAGGGGGGGGTTTCAGGGGTTGTGGGGCGGGTGGGTCAGATCAGGAGCGATGTGAGAGCCGGGCCCCCAGGTGTGGTCGCGAGCAGAAGGGGCGGAAGGGAGGAGGAGGGGGAGGACACCATTCCTATACAGGGCTCTTTAATTCCAACAGTCGCAGGGAGGGGCAGATACGAGGACAATTTAAGAACTTACAGTCGGTTGGGAGACCGTGGTTGCTGGTTACACCCGGTCGCTTGTACCAACCCCCGCGTTCTAGGTGGTCAAGAGTCACAGACCCAGGGCCTAAGGCTGTTGTTATGCAATGCGAGGTCCGTTGTTAACAAGGCCCCCCTCATTCACGATCTAATTTTAGAGGGGGAGCCGGACCTCGCGGGAATAACGGAGACCTGGTTGGGCCACGAGGGAGGTCGTCCCCTCGTGGAAATGTGCCCACCAGGATACCGAGCATTTCACCAGCCCCGGGCCCAGGGAAGGGGCGGTGGGGTGGCAGCAATTATTCGGGAGGATCTAGAGCCGAGGGAGTCTACTGTGCCACAGACGTCCGGATGTGAAGCCCTTGTTGTGAAATGGGGGCCTGGGAGACAGTTGGGCCTGCTGATAGTATACCTGGCTCCTCGCTATACATCAGCGGCCCTGCCTGAACTCCTTGAGCTGATCGCATCGGTGGCGGTTGAGACCCCCAAACTTTTAGTGATGGGGGATTTTAACCTGCCGTCGGTGGGAGAAGCATCAGAGGGGGTTCGGGAGTTCATGGCTTCCATGACAGCCATGGACCTGACTCAAATGATTCAGGGCCCAACACACGAGGGAGGTCACACTCTGGACCTTGTTTTTGTCTCTGGCCAGTGGCTGAGTGATCTGGGAGGAGGTGACTTAACCATCACTCCCCTGTCATGGTCAGATCACTCACTCCTTCGTCTTGACTTCCCTGGTGCTACCTCCCGCCGCGGGGAGGCGGAACCGGAAAGTTCCAGATGGTTCCGCCCCAGGCGCCTGATGGAACCTGACAGGTTCCAGACGGAGCTTGGGCCACCTCCTGTAACCTTGACCCGCCCCCGGGTAGGGGACCTGGTGGTTGCGTGGAATAATGCAACTACCGGGGCCTTGAACCGGATGGCGCCTTTGCGGCCTCTCCGGCGGCAACGATCCACCCTGGCCCCTTGGTTTACCGAGGAGCTGAGGGTGATGAAATGCCGCAAGAGACGTCTAGAGAGTCGTTGGAGATCCTCTCGCTCCGAATTTGATCGAACACAGGTACGAGCCCATTTAAGGACGTACCTTGTGGCATTGAGAGCGGCCAAACGTCAATACTGTGCCACTCTCATTGCATCCGCGGAGAACCGCCCTGCCGCCCTGTTTCGGGTGTCCCGCTCCCTCTTGTTTCAGAGGCCGCGGGAGGCCCCTCTACAGGGCAGGGCAGAGGAATTTGGTAAATATCTGCAGGATAAAATCGCTCAAATCCGGAGAGACTGGGTTCCTGTCAGTGATCCAGTGGAGACGCCCATGGCGAGTCTTGAGGCTTCTATCTGGGAGGAGTTTGACTTGGTTGCCATCGAGGATTTGGACAGATTGCGTGGACGACTGCGACCCACCACATGTTTATTGGACCCGTGTCCCTCCTGGCTTGTACTGGCATCCTGGGAGGTTACACGAGACTGGCTCCTGGGCCTAGTGAATGCTTCGTTGGGAGAGGGGTCTCTCCCGGCCGCCTTGAAAGAGGCGGTGGTGAGACCCTTGCTCAAGAAGCCTTCCCTGGACCCTTTGGAGCTGGCCAATTATCGTCCTGTCTCCAACCTTCCCTTCTTGGCGAAGGTTGTAGAGAGTGTGGTGGCCTACCAGTTCCCACGACATCTGGAGGAAAATGATTATCTAGACCCGCGCCAGTCCGGCTTCCGCCCCGGTCACAGCACGGAGACGGCCTTGGTCGCGTTGGTGGATGATCTCTGGAGGGCCAGAGATAGAGGCTGTTCCTCTATCCTGGTCCTATTAGACCTCTCGGCGGCTTTTGATACCATCGACCATGGTATCCTGCTGCGCCGGCTGGAGGGGTTGGGGGTCCGGGGCACCGTTTTGCGGTGGTTCGGCTCCTACCTTTCTGACCGGACGCAGCGTGTGTTGACAGGAGAAGAGAGGTCGACCCTACGCCCCCTTACCTGTGGGGTGCCACAGGGGTCGGTCCTCTCGCCACTCCTGTTCAACACATATATGAAGCCGCTGGGTGAGATCATCCGTGGTTTCGGGGTGGGATACCATCTGTACGCTGATGATACTCAGCTGTACTTTTCCACCACTCTCTACAACCTTCGCTAAAAAGGGAAGGTTGGAGACGGGACGATAATTAGCTAGCTCCACCGGATCCAGGGAAGTCCTCTTGAGTAGGGGCCTCACCACCGCCTCTTTCAAGGCGACCGACAAGGACCCCTCCTCCAATGAAGCGTTCACAAGACCCAGGAGCCAGCCTCGTGTAACCTCCCAGGATGCCAGTACAAGCCAGGAGGGACACGGGTCCAATAAACATGTAGTGGCTCGCAGTCGCCCACGTAACCTGTCCAAATCCTCGGGGGCAACAGAGTCAAAGTCCTCCCAGCGTGGTGCCTCAAGACTTGCTTCCGATGTTTCCCCTGGGCCACTGAAGGGGGCCCATCCACTCCGGATCTGAGCGATTTTGTCTTGCAGATATTTCCCAAACTCCTCTGCTCTACCCTGCAAAGGGGCTTCCCGCGGCCTCTGTGATAGGAGGGAGTGGGTCACCCGAAACAGGGCGGCAGGGCGGTTATCTGCGGACGCAATAAGAGCGGCACAGTGTCTACGTTTGGCCGCTCTCAGTGCCACAAGGTAGGTCCGTAAATAGGATCTTACCTGTGTTCGGTCAGATTCTGAGCGTGAGGACCTCCACCTGCTCTCTAGGCGTCTCTTGTGGCGTTTCATCACCCTCAGCTCCTCGGTGAACCAAGGAGCCAGGGTGGTTCGTTGCCGCAGGAGAGGCCGCAAAGGCGCTACCTGGTCCAAGGCCCCAGCAGCCGCCCTATTCCAAGCGGCCACTAGGTCCTCCGTCCGGGAGTGGGTCAGGGCTACAGGAAGTGGCCCAAGCTCCGTCTGGAACCTATCCGGTTCCATCAGTCACCTGGGGCGGAACCATTTGGGACAGTCTGGTTCCGCCTCCCCGCGGTGGGGGGTAGCGCCGGGGAAGTCGAGCCGGAGATATGAGTGATCTGACCATGACAGGGGTGTAATAACCAAATCCCCTATTCCCAGATCACTCGTCCACTGTCCAGAGACAAAAACAAGGTCCAGTGTGTGCCCACCTTCGTGTGTGGGGCCCTGAATTAATTGGGTCAGGTCCATGGCTGTCATGGAAGCCATGAACTCCCGAGCCACCTCGGATGCTTCACCCGTCGACGGCAGGTTGAAGTCCCCCATAATCACAAGTTTGGGGGTATCAACCGCCGTCTCCGCGATCAGCTCGAGGAGCTCAGGCAGGGCCGCTGATGCATAGCGAGGAGCCAAGTATACAATCAGCAAGCCCAACTGCCTCCCCGGGCCCCATTTCACACCAAGGGACTCACAACCGGATATCTGCGGCACAGTGAACTCCCTCGGTTCCAGACTCTCCCGTATAATTACCGCCACCCCACCACCCTTACCCAGGGCCCGCGGCTGATGGAATGCACGGTAGCCTGGTGGGCACATCTCCACGAGGGGTAAACCACCCTCGTGGCCCAACCAGGTCTCCGTTATCCCTGCAAGGTCCGGCTCCCCCTCTGAGATCAACTCATTAATGAGGGGGGCCTTGTTAACAGCGGACCTTGCATTGCAGAGCATCAGCCTCAGGCCCTGGCTCTGTAGGCCCTGGCCACCTAGGCTGCGGGGGTTGGTACGAGCGACCGGGTGTGTCCAGCAGCCACGGTCTCCCAACCAACTATGAGATTTTTTTCCGTCCTCGCACCCACCCCTCCCCACGACCGTTGGAATGAAACAACCCTCTATAGGAATGTCATTTTCCCTTCCTCCTCACACTCCGCTCACTTCCCCCTTGACCTCACCTGTTCGCCTGGCAAAAGTCCCCCCTCCTGGCCTGATTATCCCTCCCACCCACCCTGGTACCCCCTAAAATGGATAAAAAACATCTGGTTAAAAACCCCCTAAGTCTTCGCTTCCTCCACATTACATTACAAAAATCTAATATACATTCCCTTCCCCTTACATAATTGGTATACAAAAAGTTATAAACTTCCCCATCTGTATTTAACAAAAATGCTATATTACATAAACAAATATCCCTTTTTTCATCCGCAGGACATGTTTTGAAACTTTTGCTGCTGTCATTCTAGGCAAAGGAGCTCTTCTCCCTCTACATCACTTCTTTACCTCTTATCTCTGCATTGTTTGTTCTCTGTGTGGTAAGAGCCAGTTCAAAATGCATACTTCCTGCTTTGCAATGTTATTTCATAAAACACAGACTTTCCCTCATCATGCTGTGGCTGGATGGAAAAAAAGCGTTTCAACCCACTTTTTGACACCTGAACTGCCTCTGCGGACACAGAGTGAAGGTATAAAGAGGTGATGCAGAGGCAATAATATCTACATATAAATGAATAAAATAGGTGAGGGTGGGCACTTTATGGTGTTCCAGACTACTGCAAATACTTTTAGTATCTTCCAGAGAATTGAACTTCCATATTATAAGAAATCATATATAAATGATTTTTGAAGTTAGAACACTACTTAAAGCTAGTTACCTCTGCTGGTATCAAATAAAGAAACTACAGTTGCTTTAATTGAACACCTTCAACGTCACTTCAACGTCACTGCAGTAACAGAGAAAGATAGAATTTGTGCTTCCTTGATATGTCAGAACATTATGTAAACAACTACCCATCCAGAGTATTCTGTATTGCAAAAGTTCGGAAATGATAATCCTATTATATAACTGAAATACCTTCAACAAAATTGGTTTATTTGTTCCTTTTCCTAGAAGTTCCTAGAATAAAACAAAAATTTCCAGTACTAAGAAATATTTCAATAGAAACATGAATTTTCTGATATTTCTAACATGAATCGTTAAAATAACAGAATTCTCTTTATAAGGTATCTTTTATCAAGAGTATCTTAGACTCATTTGCTTAGTTATTAGATTCCTGACAACATATAAATAGAAAAAATAATATAATCAAATTTAGTTGGAAGTTTTAATCACAGTTACAGAAAAAAAGTACTTTATATATTTTTAATGAATTAATTATATATATTTGACTAATAACTAAAACTTTTTTTAGAACTTGCTACAAGACATCTAACTGAAGATGTGATGAATATGGCACAGGTTTTCCAAGATGATACAGGACAACCACGTAAGTGCTTCAAAATGTAAAATGTTGCTAAAACATGAAAAAGCATACAGGATATTTTATGGCAACTGTCTCAAATCAATTTTTTCTAAATTGTTAGGCTACATATTTAGCTGATATGAATCATAAATCTTTGTTTTCCAAAATATGGAAAATGCCAAGTTAAGAAAATATATGTTAGATCATCATGCAATCTACAGTAGTTAATTTTAATGTCTTGAAATTTAACTTGGATTTAAATTAAGTTACGGAATTTAAAAAACTGCAATTGTGTTTTTTGAAAATATAATGTTAATAATACCCTAAGGTAAAATATACCAGACAGACTATAGTAAATATATCTATGCTTAAAAACAGGGATAACTGGTAAAAACAGTATGGATAAGCACAAAGAAGTGTAAACTTTAAAATAATAATACAGGCTACAATAATCTAAGGTGAACCATTTGTACTAGAAACCATTTTTGGTTTTCCTAGATTTAATAGCACTGATTTATTTTGGAGAGAAAGAGAGATATAACTAAATAAGAAGCTGTATTGTGTGTAAACTTAGTAAAAACTGTATTATGTAAAATATATTAATTTATTCCTTTGTTATGCTTGACTCAGTGTTGTGTGATACAGCCAAAATGTTAAAAATGATAATTTGGTGCATCAGAATTATTAAATACAGGTAGTCCTTGTTTACTGCCTCATACAATGATCATTTAAATTATCATGGTGATGAAAAATAACTTTTGACCAATCCTTGCATTTATGGCCTTTGCAAATCTGTAAGGCATAAAGAAAGTGAAATATGATCGTAAGCACAATCTGTTTATTAAAAAAAATCTTCAAACTTTTAAATATATATTTTTAAAAAGCTTTTAATAAAATGTTTTTATGAAAGACATAAATTTTGTGGTAATTAATATGGTTAATGGGATGAATTCATAAATGATAATGCCTTTATTACATTTAGAATCTAACTAAAAATCAAGATACAGTAGAACCTGTGGTCATGACCATAATTTGTTCCATAACTTCGGTCTCAAACTGATTTGGTCGTGACTCGAACCAAATTTTGGACATTTGGTGCTTATTTAAAAAATGGCATGGAAAGGGAAATTGGCTGCGAAAAAAAAAGTGAATATTTTGGTTCGAACCCGATTTGGTCGTGATCAGAAGAGTTCGTGACCAGAGATTCTACTCTATTGGAAAATATTACAAATTATTGAAAAGAACTTTCATGTGAAAAAATATTCTTGGAATTTAAAAAGTAATTGTATTTATCAAATTAAAGTTTGAAACATGTTTTGCCACATTAAAATATGGATATAATGTTTGTGGATTTAGAAGCAATAAAAATAAATGAGGTAAAAGCTGAAATGGTGTATTAAACCAAACATAGGAAAAAAAGTATCTTTAACACCAAAGCATGATTTAGACAGATATTCTAGACAAAGCAATAAAACAAGATATGGCAACTTTCAATAGAAGATAGACACAGGAGAACATCTCATATCTCTTTGGTAGCTGGTATCCCTTAATTATTACCAGAGGCAGCTACAGATATTTTTCAGATTATATATATATATATACATACATATATACATACACACACACACACACACACACACACACACACCCCACACATACATATTTGTTTTCGTAGATTTTCACGGGTGTAGGTATGCTGGTTTTGTTGTATTCGGGTCTTAAAGACTCGAATACAATAAAACCAGCATATATGCATACGCATATGCGTGCGCGCATGCGCGCGCGCACGCACACGCACACACACACACACACACACATACACACACACATATATATATATTTGTGTTACAACCCCTGGTATGACTAAATATGGGAGGAAGGTCACTACTCCCTCTTTCTGTCCTTCGGCTTATCACAGAAGACCATGCAGGCGGAAAACCATATTTTTATTTTTACTGTTGCCTTTTTATATTTGTGTTGTATTTGTACTGATAAATAAATAAAGGGAGACTAGTATAGATCTATTTCGAGCTAATTAGCTCTCATCAGCTAGCCATACCCTTACTGGCTTAGTGGTTAAGACTCCTGCCTAAGATATATACAGCCCGGGTTCTAATCCCAGTAAGGGTATGGCTAGCTGATGAGAGCTAATTAGCTCAAAATAGATCTATACTAGTCTCCCTTTATTTATTTATCAGTACAAATACAACACAAATATAAAAAGGCAACAGTAAAAATAAAAATATGGTTTTCTGCCTGCATGGTCTTCTGTGATAAGCTGAAGGACAGAAAGAGGGAGTAGTGACCTTCCTCCCATATTTAGTCATACCAGGGGTTGTAACACAAATACATACCTATTTCCCTGGCTCAACTGATAAGAAAGAGAACCCGTGGCTTAGTGGTTAAGACTCCTGCCTAAGATATATACAGCCCGGGTTCTAATCCCAGTAAGGGTATGGCTAGCTGATGAGAGCTTATTAGCTCGAAATACATCTATACTAGTCTCCCTTTATTTATTTATCAGTACAAATACAACACACACACACACACACACACACACACACACACACACACACATATATGATATGATATGATATGATATAATATAACTTTCAGACTAGTATCTCGGATGTGTTAACCTTCAAAGTTTAGTGACTGTTATCTAGACAGCAGATTTTCAAACATTTTGCCAACATCTGTGACTGGCATCTTCATCCTATGTGGATATCAGGTCCAAAGAGCAAAGACATAAGAAATAAAATTTGTATTACCAAGTAACAGTTGGTCTACTTATAAAATCCACATCATCTCAAAAAGAAAAAATCATTCACATTGGAAGAGTGCACTCAGTTATGTACTTACTTTTCTTCTGCAATCCCACTCACCTTATATTTTTCATATCTATATAATTCATGTTAGTTAGATTAAATTCTTTCCAAAGTGAAATGGGATTTAAAATTTTCAGGTACAATAAAAGTAAAAAAAAGATTGAAATATTTATGTAAAATAGCAGAATAATCCTTAGTAATGCTGTCAATTTATGTAAAAAGATAATCAATGTTAAAAAATAACATCCTTCCTCGAACACTCACTTTAGAAATGTTTAGTATCTGGTAGTCAAGATTATTCAAATTTTAGTACAACTTTAAGAGATTTTGAATTTTTATGCTTGACCAACCAACCTACTATTCAATTCAATTCAATTCAATTTATTTGATTTCTAGACTGCCCCCTCTCCCCAAAGGGACTCGGGGCGGTGTACAGGCACCAAATTAAAAAACAACAACCATACACATAAGAATAAATACAATTAAAATCAAATTAAACCTTAACCCCTGTACAAATTTATAAAAATTAAAACTCGGTCTAAAACCAACCTGTAAAATTTAAAAATACAGACTGAGGTGGGAGAGCTGGGATTAGGCCAGGCCGGCTAAATTGAACAGGTGGGTTTTAAGCTTCTTACAGAAGGAGCGGAGGTCCGTGGTTATTCTAATATCAGGGGGAAGGTCATTCCAGAGGGTCGGGCCCATCACAGAGAAGGCCCTTTCCCTGGGCGTCGCCCGCTGGCACTGCCTAGTGGACGGCACCCTGAGGAGTCCCTCTCTGTGTGAGCGGATCGGCCGAAGGGATGTATGGGGCAGGATACGATCCCGCAAATACCTAGGTCCTGTGCCATGGAGTGCTTTAAAGATGATAATCAGCACCTTGAAACGCACCCGAAAAGCTACAGGTAGCCAGTGCAGCCCGCGCAGGAGAGGTGTTATGTGGGACTCCCGAAACTGCCCGCGCGGCCGCATTCTGAACCAACTGCAGCCGTGGTAAATAAGGGATCCTTTTTGTAGAAGAATATTAATTTCTTGAAAAAAAGATATTAGAAACTATTATTAGAATTGATGTGATCCTATGACAGTTAATTGATTAACAGCATCCAGCTCATAAAGCTTTTTATGCCTTTACCCATGCTGGAAAGAGAAGGTAAGATTTAATCCCTTTTTGTTTAATGACAGGACTTACTGAACTATCTGTGGAGGTAGAAAAATCATTATTTTTCTTTACTTTCTGTTTAAAAACTGCTAATTGTCCTGAAAAATGCAGAATGTAGTACTGCCTGTAGAATCTTCAACACTGAGACTAAGTGTTATGCTTGGAATATAAACCCATATGATACAAAATTTCAGTTTTTGATCTTAAGGTAGTAAATATTTGATTCAAATCAGTGGTGCAATTCAGCTGGTTCTATCCGGTTCAGGCGAACTGATAGCGGTGGCGCCCAGAGGCTCCACCCACCCACCCGGATGTCATCACGTCCTGTTTTTTATGCTCTGCGCAAGCGCGGAGGTGGCGCGTGTGCTCACATTTGTGAACTGATAGCGAAGGAAAGTTGATTTCACCCCTGATTCAAATCCTCAAAATTCATGTTATAAATATTTAGATACTAGGTGAAAAAGCTTTTAAAGTAGTGAAAAGTTCAATTTAGTTTTATTTTTCATTTCAGTCAAGACTAGACTAAGATAAAACTGTTAATTGTTCTATTGCCAAATCAGTAGGCAATTCTCCCTCAATTAAGAAGAGAGTATTATGTTTTCTCTAGCTTCTTTTCTTTTTTCTTTTGGCAAATTACAAATTAAGTAAATGGCCAGTAGTTTAGACAGAAAAGGTTTTTAGTTCACCAATTAGTCAGTCAGAGGCAGAGAGAAAGTATTTAACTCAGGAGTGATCTAGGTCATAAATTTAGTATTCTGCCATGTCAGCCACAAACTTGAAATGATTTAACAGAAGTAGTTAGATGATAAAGAGCTGGAGTCTGGCTATTGGAAAAGAGCTGGAGTCTGGTTATTTCTTATGCACTTTATAAGCTGTGTGGTGCACAGCTTATGAAGTGCATGAGGATGAATGGTGGGTTCCTACTGGTTTGGAAAGGTTCGGCTGAACCGGTAGTGGTTTGGAGGCCTGGGTCACTGGCACTGGCAGCGATCTAGGCATGCCACACCCCTGAACTGGTTCTCCTGGTGGCGCCTTAGGTGGTGCCATCTTGTTTTTGGCTTCTGCACATGCGCAGAAGCATTTTTTCAAGTACTGTGCATGCGCACACAGCATGTGTCAAGCATGCACATGCACGCTGTGCAACTATGACTGAACCGGCAGTAGCGGCTGCTAGAACCCACCCCTGATGAGGATGCATATGGTGATGATAAGAGAGAATCTATTAATTATCTGTTAATAAATACTTCACTGTGGAAAATATATATATATTTTATATGAGGTATACTTTTTAATTACAAGTAGCACTTATAATGAACCACTACTCATTCAGCAAACTTTTGAAGCTATCATGATGTTGAACCAAGGGTCATTAAAACTGGTCCTTGAAGTTCTGACCATCCCAGTACTCCCATGATCATGTGATTGTGATCTGGGCTGTTTCCAACAGGCCCATGCTTACAATAGTTGCAATGTCCTGATCATGATTTGTGACTTTCCTTGCTGGATTCCCACAAGCAGAGTCAATGGGGAAGCTGACAGGAAAGATCACAATCTTTTCAGATAAGTCTTCCTCAGCTGCATAGGCCTGGAACATGGCTCCATAGCCACTCTCAACTCTTTTCTCCCTCTCACACCTGGCAGCAGCCATTTATCTGCCTACTGGTCTTGAGAGCTGCCTGCAACTTGCTGCTTCTTGCTGACTTCCCCACTGATTATTAGAAGTTGGCAGGAAGTTGCAAGGAAGTGCATGTTTAAATCCCATTATACTTGCTTATGGATTGCCATTGCTAAATGTCATATCGTCACGTGACATTCTGTTTTATGACTAAATGCTTTGCAATTGGAATTTTGGTCCTAATTGACTAACTATGACAGTTGTGACCCTTTCTTAATTGACTTGGCAATAGCTTGTGTTATGTAACTTGACAATAGTAATAATGCATAGTAATAATGGCAATAGTAATAATGTTAGGGTGATAGTAGTAATAGGAGTGACATTTTGCCCAATCTTGTGAAATTGTTTGATTTCTATTTCTAGATCAAAATGTTAGATATCAACCTAATAACTATTTTTATAATTGTTTAGAAACAATTGAGATGATGAACAATCGCATGATAGAAATAATGAAAGTATTTGAAAGACAAACAAACAAGTTACACAGGTAAATACAACATAATGATGCAGATGGGGAAGGGAAAGTTTCGTTTTATCCTGTGTCTTTTGAGGTAATTTGTATGACATGGCACAAATAATTAAGAGGTTCCTAAAAACCTGCAAAATTTCATAAAGTAATGTGCAGAAGTAAAGAAGTTATAGTGAATAATTATATATCTGTCTGTCTGTCTTTCTGTCTGTCTGAATACATATTTTATATATAAAATATTTTATACATATGCATACATACATACCCACACACATATATTATATTTACAATTATACACTATATGTTATATTGAATATATTAGTTTATAGTAATATCATTGCTTTCTGCTCAATTTACACTAACTCCTCTGGCCAAATCTCAATGTCTCTCACTAAAGCATTGTGATTTATTTTAAATCATTGAAACATTAGATGATGGACTGCTAATAAAAAAATGTACTTTGTTATCTCTTTCCTGCAATCTCAGAGGAAAATATCAAGACATTATATTCTTTGAAGAGCACTGTTATATTTTAATTGCTTCAGGAAATGCCACTTTATTTCAGGCAGTTTTTCAAAGTGTTTTAGATTTAAAAGGATTTCTTCAAATCCTAATTCAAAAGTATCCAAAATGAATGAAAATTTTGATCAGACCCAGAATTATTTTTAGAGCTTATGGAACAGAGGTGGAGAAGAATATATGGGCAGGTTTTATTGGGTGCTTATTCATCAGAAAGGAATTGGTATGTGATTATAGTGGTGCTTGAAAGTTTGTGAACTTTTTTGAATTTTAAATATTTGTGCATAATTATGACATAAAATGTGACCTGTTGTCCACACAAATTAGATAAAAGGAATCAAATTAAACGAATGAGTTAACAACATTATGCTTGTTCATTGATTTATTGAAGCAAATGACTTCAGTCAAGGTATAGAATCTAACAATTTAAATAGACATAAAATACAACTGCAAGCAAACAAGTGGTGGCCCTTCTCTCTCCACATACCTGTCCACATCCTTGAGATTCACAAGCTGAAAAAATCCATGACCCTGACACATGCTTTTTAACTCTTAGCTGCCACTGTTCAGATGATAGCTCTAAAGAGGAGTATAACCTTTCCATGAGTTCTCTGAGAGTGGTATTGGTTTTGGCCGTTTTTAAGTTTACATTTCAATTTTTATTGAATTTGTGACTGTTTAGTCACAATCATATTTTGATTGTAGCTTATCTATTTTTTAATCCACATGAAATAATAGATCTAGGTTTGAAATGTGTCCATAAATTGCAATGGGTAAAAAATTCAAGAACCGAGCTGTTGATTGCTATGCAACACAGGTTTATATTATGACTATATTAAAAAATCTGCTGGGAGTTCCGGTTCCGGCTGTGGATCGCGACGGGCGTGCTTTGCTCGCCCCGGGCGCTCTTGGTGGGCTCCCCCTTAATCGGGGGAGGGGGCACAGGGAGCCTTGTAGGGGCCCCTGCCGAGGGGGCAACTAGCGGGGAGTCCCCTGCGTCGGCGGCGGCCGCGGGGGGCTTTAAACTGCTCTCTACCCCCGGACGAGGTGTGGAGAGAACTGTGGAATGAAATCACAGAACAAACAGCAGATGAATACTTTGTTGCAATTGTGAAAATGAGGTGATGATTTGACTTTTGTGAAAACTTCAAAAACTTTTGGTTTGCTGCCTTCTGATCCCGGTGCTGGCAAGGCAAGATGGCACACTTCCGTTGTCTTCTTGTGCTTTGAAATTTGACTCCACCCACAGAAACTGCTGGCATTTTGTCTTTGTCTCCGTGACACTCAGAAATATTTCTTGATATACAATACCCTGGACTTGGAACAATGGATTTTATTATTTGGATTTGAACTATAGAAAAGGTCTCTATTTGCCTGGACTGCCTGCCTCGCGATCTCTCTTGGCTACCCACCTTTACAGCTCCCTTTTTATTGTATTGACACAGACATCTCTGAGCTTTCTTTATTAAAATGGCACCGAAAAGACCACCACCTGGGAAACCAGGCTATGCGGGTTCTGCCCCTACATCTTCAACATCCAGTCCCAGTAGGCAACAGACACTAACATCTCTGTTACAACCCAAGCCCCCGGAGGAGGATCTAACCCAACAGATGCTACAAAAGATCTTAAAGGGGCAGGAGGAATTGAAGAACCAATTAAAAGAAATGAACGAACAGCTAAGAGAAAATCAAAACCGAACGGCTCAAAATGCGCAAAGACTGGAAGTTTTGGAGGAGGGGACGGCCGAGATGAGGGGGGAGGTGAGGGGAGTCCAGAGAAGAAATCAAGAACTTGAGAACCATCAGATAAAAATGGAGTTTGAAAGAATGTCTTTTTCCTTAGATTTCAAAATGTAATTGAGGCTGATGATGAAGATTTGAGGGAAATTATGACAAAGTTGTTGGCTGAATATATTAAAAAAGACAGACAACAGCTGGGATGGGATATTGATCTGGTCTACAGAGTCAATTCCGCTTACGCTAAAACACACAATGTTCCAAGGGAGGTTCACATTAAATTCCTTATAAAGACTACAAGAGATGAGATTCTGAGTGCACAAATGGGGCAAGTGTTAAAATACAAGGATAGAGAGATAGCCATCTTGAAACAAATCCCAAAGAAAGTTAGAGATAAAAGAAAAAAATATTTGTTGTTAGCGAAGAAATTATACCAGAAAGGGATTTGGTTCAGATGGCTTCTCCCAGAAGGTATGTTGATATTCTGGGAGGGCAGTAGAATCAGAATTAATACAACTATGGAGGCGGAGGCCTTCATGGAAAAAAACAAAGCTCTCCTAGATAAAGCTGATGACACTGCACAAGACACGGGAGGTGCCGGAGCCTTGCTGGAGGGGGGAGAAGAGGCAACACCGAGAAAACTTAGATCACAAAAGTGAATTAGAAAAATAATGCAATTGCTAATACAGAGAATTTTTTCTATTTGATATAAAATAGATTGAAATTATTTGAAGATATAAGGTAAAAATATGCTGTCAAAATATTGCTAAGTAGTGAATACTTAATGTATTAATAAGTGAAAGTTATGAGAATTGAGGGGAGTGCCATTTCCTGCATAATGTAGCTGTCAAAATTTGTAACTTTATCCACCATCCCCTTTCCTGAAATTTTCTGTAAAACCAATAAAAAATTTTTACAAAAAAAAAAAAAATCTGCTGGGTTACCAGTTATCTGCTGCTTACAATCGAAGATGCTGGTGTTGACATTTCAAGCTTTTAATATCTGATTGTCTGCAGGACAACTCTCACTCTATGCCTAATAAATCTGGTGAGTTGTTCCTCTGAGATCGGAGGCTGCCCACATTGATAGTAGGGGACATTGGAAGATGGCCTTCTCCCATTTAGTTTCCACATTCCTAGACTATGAAATGTGCTCCCAATGGAGGTTCATTTGATTCCCACTTTCCCAACATTTAGGAAGATGATAAAAACAGTACATTTTTCTAAGTGTTTAGCTATTAGTTCTCTAAATGGCTACTTTTAATTTTGATTTTAATTAATTTTAATTTGTACTCTATCTTATTTTAAGACAATTAGAACATGGTGCTAACAGAAAAATAGAGTATAAATTCTCTAAATAAAAGTTCAATTTATCTAGAAATTACTGAAAACTTAAAAAGAAAAAAAATCAATAAATATTTATATTTTTCAGAGCTGTAAATGAACAGGATGTGCTGGAAAGTGTAAGTAATAATTTTTATCCTTCTTTCAATTCTTGAATTAATTATTTGAACAAAATTCAGTAATAAAAGCACTGCTTGGCTAGGAACTACCTCAGTTAGTGATGATTCCCAAATACAACAGTAATGAAGAGTAATAAAAAAATCACTTCCTGATCAATGCATGCATTTATGAGCAAATTTTATATGTTTTATATGTTGCTTGACAACAAAAGCATCAACATGTTACTGATTAAGGTGTGATCAGTTTTTCACAATAGAGCTGCTGGCCAGCTAGCTAATCAACTAATAAAGGGTGCAGTTGAGCGTAATTAGCAGTTACATATTTAGGGAAATGCTGCTTTGTGGAGAAAAAGCAGCTTAGGAAGATATAGCTTTTTGAAGCAATCATTCCCTGCCAAAAAAAAGGAGGGGGGACAAAAAAAGGAGGGGTTAACTAGATCAAGCACAAGACATTTAGGAGAAAATTTTATCTAAATGAGAGGGCAGTAATAAATGATCTTTGCAGCATCTCTGTGCTATTCAGCAGTTCTGACCAGTTCTGGAGAACCAGTAGTGGAAATTTTGAGTAGTTTGGAGAACCGGTAAATACCACCTCTCACTGGCCCTGCCCCATCTATTCTCTGCCTCCCAAGTCCCAGCTGATTGAGAGGAAATGGTTTTTTCCCCAGTAACCTTCCCCTGGAGTGGGGAGGGAATGGAGATTTTATAGTATTCTTCCCCTGGCACCAAGCCACGTCCATCATGCCACGCCTACTGAATTGGTAGTAACATTTTTTTGAATCCCATCACTGATCTCTTCCTTAGTCAATGTGTTCATTTAGCAACCATTATGCTTAATGACCAAGTCACCGGAATAGAATGTAATTGCTAAGCAAGCATTGGGTGTACCAATCTTGATACATACAAGAATTTGATTATATACAAATAACCAATTGCTGTTACATATTCTTGCCCTGCTTAATGTTGAATTGCTCACATAATATTCTGTTTATTCTCATGCATGCTTTATTTCTAACATATATCAAGCTTATCACATCAGCAACTATTTTTACTCTATATTTGCAAAAACTGTTCTATAGCATTCTATACTAAACTTCACTTACATTTGTAACAATCACTTATATAATAATTCTTGCTTTGAAAGAATTTTATTGGTTTTTAAAATTTTTGGGGGAAAAGGGTAGGTGGACATACAAAAAAAAATTTTGGCAGCTCCATCATGCTAGAGGTAGGAATCTCTACAATTCTGACAACTTTTTACAGAAAAAAACAACAAAAGATAAAAGAGAAGCAGAAACAGCATCTTATTATACATTGTATCAACCATGTGTTCAATCATCTCTTTTTCCACTTTCTAATATATCAACAATTAAAATGATATTCCAGATATATTTATTTTTGTGACCTGAGTCTTTCCATTATTGTTCCCTTCCCCCTGTCCCCAGGTGGAGCCGCAGTCCCTCCCTCCTTCATGTCTTGTGTTTTGTCGCCTTTTTCACTACTTATATTTCCGTCCTCTAGGAGGACACTATGTTTTTTAATGAAGGCCTCTGCCTCCACGACTGTGTTAATTCTAATTCTGTTTCCCTCCCAGAAGATCAGCATTCCTTCTGGCAATAACCATCTAAACCAAATTCCCTTATTATATAATTCTTTAATAAGGAGGAATACTTCCTCCTCTTATCTCTTATTTTTTTCAGAATTTGCTTAAGAATGGCAATTTCTTTATCTTTATATTTTAGTGGTCCCCCCCTCTGAGCCCCTAGAATCTCATCCCTCGTGGTCTTCCTAAGAAATTTAACATGTACTTCCCTTGGAACATTATGTGTTCTGGCATATGCTGAATTAATCCTATAAACCAGATCCATATCCCACCACAACTGTTCTTTATCTCTTTTAATATATTCTGCTAAAATTGTACTCATAATATCCTTAAGATCTTCATCTTCTGTCTCCGGTAGGTTCTGGAATCTGAGAAAGAAGGACATTCTTTCAAGTTCTATCTTTGCCATAAAAATTTCCAATTCTATATTCCCCTTCTGGGCTGCCTTAACCTCCTCCCCCAGCCTGGCCGCGCCCTCCTCCAGCACACCAATTCTCTGTTTATTTTCTGTTATTTGTTGCTGCACACTTTTAAGCTCATCTCTAAAATCTGCTGCCTCCTTTTTCAACTCATTTTGTCCCTGCATAATAGCTTGAAACATTTGAGTAACAGATAAATCTTTTGAACTCTCTCCAGTCTTTTCTTGTAAAAATGATGAAATTTTTGTCTGTTGAATCGTTGGACTGGATGCAGTAGAAGTCGGTGCCGAGGCTGCTTTGACCTGTAGGTGGTTTTCTGGGCCCCATTGTCTAAGTTCAGAAAGAGTAAAAATCTTTTACAAAAGAAATGGCGTCTGTGAAGCGTGCAGCCGAGCGAGTCCGAGAAGACAGGCAAATCCAAAAGTGAAAATGAACCCCCTGTCACAGTTCCAAGCCAAGAAGTCACTCAAAAAAAAAAAAAAAAAAGGAAATCAAATAGCCCAAATCCAGAAAGACCACGTAATAGGAGAGGCTCCAAGAGTCCTTCAGGGGGGATAATATAAAGCCAGATTCTTCAAAGGTAGTTTCAAAAGGCAGACTTCATTTATAAGTGCGAAGAAGAAGAAGGAAGCAGGCCATCTTGGCTCCTCCTCGGGATCAGGAGTAGAACGTTAAAAACTTCCATAAAGCTTTCAAAACAACTCAGCAATCAGCTCTTGCAGTTATGATATAAATCTTTTCACATAGTTAGTTCAAGTGGCTAATTCAATCTTTTCTCTCTATCTCCATTCTGAGATTGAGAGACAGTCCAAATGCCGCTTTGGCTGAGAGGGGTAGAAGAAAAAAAGCAATCCCCCTCTGATCTTCCTACTTCAAACAGATTGAATCCACAACTTGTAAAAAAGCCACTACTCGTCAGTTAAAAGCAATTAAGGAGATTGGAGCGAATTTCTCACCTCTAGCACTTCAGCCGCTGCATGTACTTAACTCTTTCCTTCCGGAATCCATTCAGCGAAGGTGCTGTTTTGCACCCCCTACACTCCCCGGCTCCTAAGGCGAAACTGGAGACCCCCCCATCCGGGGGGTTCCAACAAGCCGCCCTACAGCAGGTGGTCCCTCCAAGACCCCCTGTGCTCCTAAAAGGAGCCCACCGGAGAAGCGAACAGCGGACCTACGTCCGTCGCCTTCGGAAACCGGAAGTGATCTCACTTATATAATAATTCTTCCAAAGGAGGGACAAGATTTCTTTTGAGGTCCCAAATATTTGGAGGAGGTGCCTTGTTTTCCTTGACTCTTGGTTTTCTTTATATTAGAAATTTCAGAAAATACAGCAAGAATTTCGACAGCTAAGAGAAGAAAAAGAAATAATGGAAGATGAACTTCAAAAAATGAAAACTTCAGAGGTATTTATGAGTTAAATTCAATTTTATTAATAGAATTGAAGCTTCAGATATTATAATACATTTGAGAGTAACAATTTTATTTAACATAAAGAGTTTTATTTCTGAGAATGTGCATGGAATAAGAATTGTACTATGGACCTGATTAAGGTAGATAAACAGTTTGGTGCTGATACCTTCTTCTACTCTATTAGGTTGTTTTGATGCTATCAAGTCTATATTGCTGAATAAGGATATTATTGTCAAATGCCAGATTTGTTTGTATTAAGATGGTATTCCTTTTTTATTTTTTTCTGGAGAAATGAGCACATTTCTATTTGTATTGTTAAAATTTGGTCAAGAATAGTGATTATTCCTCTGTCCAAATTGGCTCTCAGAGAATTGTGGACAAGTGTCTATACTAAATTGGGCTTTATGGACAATTTATGGATTCTGCTCTTTTTTTTGACTTTGTGATTGAGTCTTCCATGCTATTAATGCTGGGAGCATCAATTTCTGTTTCTTGAGATGATGTTGGTGATGAATCAGAAATGTCTGGCCTCCATGACAACTGTGTACTTGTCTCAACTGATATTGATCCTTACTAGTGTAATGAGTTCACACTGGATCTAGTTTTCACCTTAGAGCAACTGAAGCTTGGTTTAAAGAAGCTTGTTACATGTTTAGAAATTCAAAATTATATTATAATATTAGATTCTCTTCCTGGAATGTTTAAGAATGGGAGGATTACTACTGAGGAGCAAATAGGACCATAATTGTGGCAGATTATAAAGTACCGGTAATAAATCTATAAAATAATTTATCCCAGTGCAGAGAAACGGCTAATGAGAATGACCGTTATCTTACCTGAACGGTCGTTCTCGGGGCACTGCGGGAGAGTCCAAGGAAGGGTTAACACAGCCTGTTTGCCCAAGGACTGAGTAGATTTTTCCCCTCTGGTCACGCCTCCTTTGCCTCTTCAGGATCAGTTTTAAAAATGAGGTCTTGTCCGATGAAGACGCCCTCAGCTCGCACCTGTGTACAAAGATAGTCTCGGTGCTATCCAACAACCCTGGGCGGGTCTTGAACTCTCCCGCAGCGCCCCGAGAACGACCGTTCAGGTAAGACAACGGTCATTCTCCAGTGCGCTGCTTGGAGAGTCCAAGGAAGGGACATGCCCAAGCTATTGTGTCCCAGGGCGGGAAGAATTAGCACTGTCCGGAGCCTCAATAACCTTCTGCAAAACTCTTCTTCCAAAGGAGGCTTCGGCAGAGGCAAAGGAATCGATCTTGTAGTTTCTAATAAAAGCTGTGGGGGATGCCCACGTGGCCGCTCTGCAGATGTCCAGAATAGATGCCTGAGTCGCCCAGGCTGCTGTTGTGGCCGCACTTCTGGTGGAGTGGGCTGTTACACGTGCTGGAACCACTCTGCCCTGGTGGTCATATGTCATCTTAATGCAGGCCCGCAGCCAGCGTCCGATGATCGATGATGACACTTTGCGACCCAGCGTGCCCGGTTGAAAAGACACAAAGAAGGCCTCAGAGTGTCTAATGTCCTTAGTCCGTTTTAGGTAAAGCCGAACAGCCCTTCGCACGTCCAATTTGTGCCACCTGCGCTCCTTGGAGTGTTGAGGGCTGGGACAGAAATTCGGGAGAATCACCTCCTGAGATCTGTGAAAATGGGAATTTACCTTCGGCAAGAAGGCTGGATCCAGACGCAAGATGACCCTGTCTGGATGGATGATCCACAGTTCCTCTCTGACCGAGAAGGCAGCAATCTCAGACACCCTTCTGGCTGAAGTGATCGCTATGAGGAAGGCGGTTTTAAGAGTCAAATGTCGTAGAGAAACCTTCCTCAAAGGTTCAAAGGGAGCAGCCGTTAATGCCTGTAAGACAAAAGGTAAGTTTCAGGTCGGGTACCTATGTACCACCTGAGGTCGTATGTTGGAGGCTCCCTTCAAGAAACTCTTGACCTGAGGATGGTGACTCAGGGACTGAGAATGATGTCTAGACAAGATGATGGACAACGCAGCAACCTGACGCCGGAGGGTAGCCGGAGCCAGGCCCTTGTCCAAACCCTCCTGAAGGAAGTCCAATAACTGTGGGATGGATGCCCCAACACTGTCAATGTCCCGTTGTCTGCACCAAGTAGAAAATGCAGACCAAGTCGCCTCATAAATGCGAGTTGTAGCCGGACGTCTGGAAGCTTGAATGGTCTGGATGACCTTGTCCGAGAGGCTTTGATCTTTCAGGAGATGCCCCTCAAGCGCCAGACGGCTAATTGCAACCACTGGGGCTCCGGATGGTTGATGGCCCCCTGACGCAAGGATATCTGGTCTGGGGGAATCTTCCACGGTTTCTCCATGGACAGATCGACCAGATCTGCGAACCAGGATCTCCTGGGCCAGTGTGGAGCCACCAGGATGAGCTCTGCCCCCTTCCTCAGCAGTTTGTTGATCACCTGCGGAATTAGAGGGAGGGGCGGAAACGCATAAAGTAGGCCCGAAGGCCAGTTGGTCCTCAGGGCATCCGTCCCCTCTGCTTGCGTCGACTTGTAGCGGGAGAAGAACCGCTGGAGTTGCGTGTTTGCCGCCGTGGCAAACAAGTCGACCTGTGGGAGGCCGAACCGTCTTACCACCTGGGTGAACAAGTCCGGATGTAGTTGCCACTCCGAGTTGTCGATGGTCTGACGACTCAACCAATCCGCACTCACATTGCTGGTGCTGGAGATGTGATCCGCTCTCAGCGACGCTAAGTGGATCTCCGCCCATCGACCCAGGGCTTCTGCCTCTGACATGAGCCTTCTGGAGTGGGTACCGCCCTGTCGGTTCACATGGGCCTTTGTGGCCACATTGTCGGTAAGCAGCAGAACGTGGTGACCCCTTAGCTGAACCGCAAATCTCCTCAGAGCAAGACGGACTGCCCTGAGCTCCAACCAATTGATGCTCTGGGCTGCCTCCACGCTTGACCACCTGCCTTGCGCCAACTGTCCCTGGCAATGCGCTCCCCAACCGTACAGACTGGCATCGGTCGTTACCACAATTCTGTCGGGTTCCCTGAATAGACAGCCCTTCTCCACCGCCCGTGACTGCCACCAACTCAGAGAACGTGTCACCTTCGGTGGAATTTGGACCTTCCTGGTGGAGTTGCTGATCTTTGCTCTTTGCATTGGAAGCAAGAACCATTGCAGCTCCCTTGCATGGAGACGTGCCCAGGGAACTATGTTGAGGCAGGAAATCATGATCCCTAACAGTTGGGATAGCTGCACTATCTGCCAGGCCTTGTTCCGGCGACACAACCGGATTCTGCTCCTGAGGTTGCGGAGTCTTTCCGGGGAAAGAGACACCTGTCATGAGACTGAATCGATTATGGCGCCCAGGTGTTGGATGCGCGTAGCAGGGTTCATGTTGCTTTTCTCCACATTTACAGAAAACCCGTGGTCCTGCAAGGTGCGAACTGTGATGTCTACATCTCTCACCGCTTGTGGATGAGTTCTCGAGTGAATGATGATGTCGTCCAAATAGCACTCCAGACGGATGGGAAGCTTGTGCAGGTGGGCCGCCACAGCCGCAAGAAGCTTCGTGAACGTTCTGGGTGCAGAAGAAAGTCCGAACGGAAGAGCCCTGTACTGGAAGTGCTTTCCGTTGTAGTACAGTCGCAGGAACTTTCTGTGGGAGGGATGAATGGGCACCTGCAGATACGCCTCCTTGAGATCGATGGAGGTGAGCAGATCTCCTTGTCGTATGCAGCTTAGGATCGACTGAAGGGACTGCATTTTGAAGCACTTGTAGGCCAGATGTCTGTTCAGGCGCTTCAGATCTAATATGGCCCTCTACCCCCCTGAGCTTTTGGGAACCAGGAAGAGAATGGAATAGAACCCCCTCCCTTCCTGTTCCGGGGGAACTGGCTCTATTGCGTTGATTTGCAGAAGATGATCTATTTCTGCCTGCATGAGTGACCTTTTTATGGGGTTCTTGGCTAGGGGACAGCGAACAAAGGTTCGCGGAGGGAAAGACAGGAACTCCAAGGTTAGCCCCCTCCTTATGGTGTTTAAAATCCACATGTCCGTGGTTATTTCCTCCCAACGGTCTGCATAGAATTGCAGGCGACCCCCGATGGGAGGAAAATCCAGGCGGTCACTTCCCACGTCTAAATTGATGGTTGTGGGAGCCCCCACGAAAGGGCTTCCAAAAGGAACCCTGATTGAACTGCCTGCCCCTGGTAGCAAAATTGTTTTGCTCTTGGGACCTGTCAGTAGATTGGTTGTATGGCCTCTGGTAAGGGTAAGATGAAGTGGAGGCCTGGGCGCTGTCTTGCGCCCGAAAGGCCTGCTTTCTGAATGCACCCGGGCCCTTCTTGTCAGATTTCTTGAAGGTGGACGGAAGGATCTTCCTCTTGTCCTTCGTCTCAATCAAGAACTTCTCTAGGGAATCCCCAAAGAGAGTACCCCCCTTGAATGGAGCTGAAGCTAACTTCCATTTCGCCTTCATATCCGCCTGCCAGTGCCGTAGCCATAGCAGGCGGTGAGAAGTGACATTGGACGCTAGCGCCCTGGAGGCGAACTTCGCTGCATGCAGGGAGGCATCAGCGGAATATTCCACGGCCGTAATGATCTTGTTAAGATCATGTCGCCAACGAGATGCTTCAGATGGAGGCTGAGATCTGAGTTGGCGCAGCCACAGCAAGGATGCCCTCGTAAAAAACGAAGCAGAGGTGGAGGCCTTGATCGCCCAGGAGGCCGCCTGATGCGTCTTGAGACAGGCCTTTTCGGATCTCTTATCTTCTGCTTTTAATCCCTCTAAGAGGTCAGCAGGAAGATTGGAGTTGGAGGTCAGAGAGACCACCGGAGCATCTACCTCTGGCGTTTTCAAAACGTCCTCTAATTTTGGTTCTAAGGGGTACAATGTTTTGTCTGCGCCACTGGGGTTGGCCAGGGTGCCTGGCTGCGCCCATTGACGTTGGATAACCTCCATGAACATGTCAGGAACTGTCACTAAAGCAGAGGGTTGTCCTATTACAACGGTCGCGGGGAGGAGGGGATGCGAGGACAGGATAAGATCCCAAGGTCGGTTGGGAGACCGCGGCTGCTGGTTACGCCCGGTCGCTTGTACCAACCCCTGCAGTCTAGGTGGACAGGTGCTACAGAGCCAGGGCCTGTGGCTGATGCTTTGCAATGCAAGGTCTGTCACCAACAAGGCCCCCCTCATTAATGAGCTGATCTCAGAGGGGGAGCTAGACCTTGCAGGGATAACGGAGACCTGGTTGGGCCACGAGGGTGGTTTACCCCTCGTGGAAATGTGCCCACCGGGTTTCCGTGCATTCCATCAGCCTCGGGCCCTGGGTAAGGGTGGTGGGGTGGCGGTGGTTATGCGGGAATGTTTAGAGCCAAGGGAGTTCACTGTCCCTCAGATACCCGGGTGTGAGTCCCTTGGTGTGAACTGGGGCCCAGGGAGGCAGTGGGGCTTGCTGATTGTATACTTGGCTCCTCGCTATGCATCAGCAGCCCTGCCCGAGCTCCTCGAGCTAATCTCAGCGACGGCAGTTGAGACTCCCAGACTTTTGGTGATGGGGGACTTCAACTTGCCGTCAACGGGAGCGGCTTCCGTGGTGGCTCGGGAGTTCATGGCTTCCATGACGGCCATGGACCTGACCCAATTAGTGCAGGGCCCCACTCACGAAGGGGGCCACACACTGGACCTCATTTTTGTATCTGAACAGTGGACGAGTGATCTGGGAATAGGGGATTTAGTCATCACGCCCCTGTCATGGTCAGACCACTCATCCCTCCGGCTGGACTTCCCTGGCGCTATCCCCCACCGCGAGGAGGCGGAACCAGACTCTATAAACTGGTACCACCCCAGGCACCTGATGGAATCTGATTCCAGACGGAGCTTGGGCCAATACCTGTAGCCTTGTCCCGCTCCCGCTCCGAGGACCTAGTGACTGCCTGGAATAGGGCGACGACTGGGGCCTTGGACCGGGTTGCGCCTTTGCGACCTCTCCTGCGGCATCGACCCACCCGGGCTCCTTGGTTTACTGAGGAGCTTAGGGTGATGAAGCGCCACAGGAGACGTCTAGAGAGCAGGTGGAGGTCCTCACGCTCCGAATCTGACCGAACACAGGTAAGAGCCTATTTGCGGACTTACCTTGTGGCAATAAGAGCGGCCAAACGTAGACATTGTGCTGCTCTTATTGCTTCCGCGGATAACCGCCCTGCCGCCCTGTTTAGGGTGACCCGCTCCCTTTTATCGCAGGGGGCGCGGGAGACACCCTTACAGGGTAGAGCAGAGGAGTTTGGGGAATATCTTCAGGACAAAATCGATCAGATCCGGAGCGGGTGGACCTCCGTCAGTGGACCAGACGAGCCGCCAACAGCGAGTCTTGAGAGACCATTCTGGGAGGAGTTTGACTCTGTTGCCCCCGAGGATTTGGACAGGTTGCGTGGACGGCTGCGACCCACCACATGTTTAACGGACCCGTGCCCCTCCTGGCTGGTACTGGCAGCCTGGGAGGTGACACGAGGCTGGCTCCTGGGCCTGGTGAACGCCTCATTGGGTGAGGGATACTTACCAACCGCCTTGAAAGAGGCGGTGGTGAGACCCTTGCTCAAGAGACCTTCGCTCGACCCAATGGAGCTAGCTAATTATCGTCCAGTCTCCAACCTCCCCTTCTTGGCGAAGGTTGTTGAGAATGTGGTGGCGCAGCAATTTCCACGACACCTAGACGAATCCAACTATCTAGACCCACGCCAGTCCGGCTTCCGACCCGGGCACAGCACTGAGACAGCCTTGGTCGCGTTGGTTGATGATCTCTGGAGGGCCAGAAATAGGGGTTGTTCCTCTATCCTGGTCCTATTAGACCTCTCGGCGGCTTTTGATACCATCGACCATGGTATCCTATTGCGCCGGTTGGAGGGGATGGGAGTCGGAGGCACCGTTTTGCGGTGGTTCGGCTCCTACCTCTCCGACCGGAAGCAATGTGTGTTGACAGGGGGGCAGAGGTCGTCCCTGAGGCCACTCACTTGTGGGGTGCCACAGGGGTCGGTCCTCTCGCCTCTCCTGTTCAACGCATATGTGAAGTCGCTGGGTGAGATCATCCGTGGTTTTGGGGTTGAGTACCACCTGTACGCTGATGATACTCAGCTGTACATTTCAACCCCAAACCACCCCAACGAGGCTGTCGAAGTGATGTCCCGGTGTTTGGAAGCCGTCGGGGTCTGGATGGGGGACAACAGACTCAAACTCAACCCCTCCAAGACCGAGTGGCTGTGGGTACCGGCACCTCGGTTCAGCCAGCTGACTCCATCACTGGCCATAGGGGGCGAACAACTGTCCCCCGTGGAGCGGGCGCGCAATTTGGGCGTCCTCCTCGATGCCCGGCTGTCAATGGAGGACCATGTGGCAGCCGTGGCAAGGGGGGCGTTCCACCAGGTCCGCCTGGTGCGCCAATTGCGCCCCCTATTGGACCGGAGTGCCCTGCGCACGGTCACTCATGCGCTGGTGACGTCTCGCCTGGACTACTGCAATGCCCTCTACATGGGGCTTCCCTTGGGACGCATCCGGAGACTGCAGCTAGTTCAGAACGCAGCCGCGCGGGTTATTATGGGAAGTACACGTTACTCCCACGTAACACCTCTCCTGCGCGAGCTGCACTGGCTACCTGTGGCCTTTCGGGTGCGTTTCAAGGTATTGATCACCATCTTTAAAGCGCTCCATGGCATAGGACCTAGTTATCTGCAGGATCGCATCCTACCACACACGTCCCTGCGACCTATCCGCTCACACAGGGAGGGGCTCCTCCTGGTGCCGTCTGCTAGGCAATGCCAGCGGGCGACACCTAGGAGTAGATCCTTCTCTGTGATGGGCCCAACCCTCTGGAATGACCTCCCCCCAGACATTCGAACTACCACCGACCTCCGTTCCTTCCGGCAAAAGTTAAAGACTCACCTATTTCAATCAGCTGGCCTGGCACTTTCTTAGTTTTACCTCCCGGGGATTTATTTTATTTAATTGGGTTTGGGGTTTTAATTGGGATGTTTTTAGGATTAGAATATATTTATTTCTTAGTACAGCCTATCTCCCCCTCCAAATGTATCTTAAATGTATTTTATTATTATGACTGATTTTATTTGTATTGACTGTACACCGCCCCGAGTCCCTTTCTGGGAGGGGGGCGGTCTAAAAATCTAAGAAATAAAAATAAATAAATAAATACTAGTTCAGGGTCCGGGGTGGTTTCACTGAACAGCCTCGCCATGACATCCTGAGATGCAGAGGGAACTGCCTTGTCCTTAGGCTTGGCACCAAGCTCGGTAGAAGCTCTGGCCTTGTGTAAAATAGCCTTGAACAAGGATGGCTTGAAGAGGCCCGTAAAAGAAGGCTTGTCTGGGGGCATGTCCTCATCCTCCGAAAGTGCAAATTCATCCGCGGCCTCTTCCTCCCACGCAGACACCTCCGTGGTAACAGAAGTGCCCGGGGAATCAAGGGTGCGGGCTCTGTTCTCCCCGGGGGGACGAGCAGCCTTAGGGGCCTTTGCACTTTTGCCTTCCTGTAGCGTCATGGCCTCCAACACTCCCTGGGAGATGGCCTGCGTAATGAGCTCCCTCATTTCAGCTGACATAGCTGGGCCCTTGTCCTCCACAGGTCTGGATCTGGAATAGGCCTGAGCCTTGCCACCCTTAGAAGGATCCCTATGATCCTCTGCATGGAAACAACACTGGAATGAGGGGAGATCCTCCCTCACTGAAGAGCTAGGAGAATCTGGGTAACCCAGAGAGGCTGCAGGGGATCCTGAAATCGAATCCCTGTCACAGAAGGAAGGAGACCTATCCTCTAGTCTATATCATCCACCTGCTCTTCCTCCCTCTGATTGGGTGGAGAAGGAACAGGCCCAGCCTCACAAGGCAAAGAACTGAGGGGAATCTGGGGCTTAGCAGATTTTTCTCTAAGAGACTCCTGCCCCTTGTCCCCGTGGATCTTGGGGGCCTTGCTCCCAGCTGAAGAATGGGAAGACTTCCCCCCTGTGCCCTTATTTCCCTTTCTCCCTTGGCCTGAGAGATCTGGCCTACTGCGCTTTGCAGATGGCCCTGCCAGCTCCTCCCTTCGCTCCAAACCTTCGTCAGCCATCTGAAGAGGTTGGCTTGAATAGAAGAGGTTGCTGCTGAGGGAAGGGCAATGGACTCTGGCCCAACGGCTCCAAAGCGTCTGCAGATCTTGCTAGGAGGCTGAATCTGGCACCAGGACACTCCTTGCCACTCCCCCTAACGTTGAGAGGGACTTTAGGCCTGCCAAAGACCCAGTCAGGCCCTTGCAATCCTCAGCGGCGATCTGTGATGAGGCGGAGAGGCTCTGGGAACTGCTCTTGCTAGCCGGTAACTATTGGAGCAATAAAATGGCCGCCGCGCTTTTCGCGCGCCAAAAAACACAGCCCAGGATGCAGCTGTCCTTCTATTGGCTGCAGTTAAATAGCGCGCCAATGCAATGCTTTCAAAAATGGCCGCCGCGCTCTCCCGATCGGCTAAAGATGCCGCCTGAGGAAGCAAGGGTTTTTTAAAAAACCCTCCTCAAAACGGCCAGGGATGAACGGGGGATTGCCCTCGTCCCTGCGCTTGCCAGCAGACGCCAGACGAGCGGCCCCGCTCGTTCCACCAGCTGTGACTAGGACCAGCTGGGGAACACGATCGCTGCCTCAGCCTTCTAGTAAAATTTAAAAGAACCTTTACACATTTCTCAAGAAAAAAACTGAAAAAGCCTGCCACACTTTGCAACTGCCAAAATTTGTATACCTTTCCATTTACCTTTTCCCTTATAAATGTTAAAAAAACCAATAAAATTCTTTTTTAAAAAGAAAAGAAGAAAAAACCTGAATCAGAAAAAAATTGGGGAAAAATCCTACCACTATACTAACTGTTCCTTAAAAAGGGAAAAAATATACTGGGGAACTCAGCCTATCTGCTCAAAAACTGAGAGCTCCCCAAAACTAGTCCTATCGGGCGGACTGAGTTTTTAAAACTGATCCTGAAGAGGCAAAGGAGGCGTGACCAGAGGGGAAAAATCTACTCAGTCCTTGGGCAAACAGGCTGTGTTAACCCTTCCTTGGACTCTCCAAGCAGCGCACTGGAGAATGTATTGATCACACCTATAGAGAAAAAATAGATTGAAAATGTTAAAAGGTACATCAGAAAGTAAAAGGAAGAAAAGAGAGTAAAATTGAAGTCCAGTAAAATAATGATTTTATATTAGGATTCCCTGGAAGGACTGTGTAGAAGCACAGAAAGAAGAAGTAATATCTTCAATTAAATACCATCTGATAATAGGTTCCATTACAGCATTGCCCAATAAGCAGACTCTGATGTAATGCAAACATTCCAAGAGGGATTAAAAAAAACTCTAATCCCTAAATCTTGTATTTTGTGTTATTTTATGTCTGTTTTGTTATTTTTTTGTTTGTGTATTTATTTATTTATTTATTTATTTATTTATTTATTTATTTATTTATTTATTTATTTATTTATTTATTTATTTATTTATTTATTTATTTATTTATTTATTTATTTATTTATTTAGGCCACACTCACTACTCACCACAAACAACTACGTGATTTAAAATAAAACCATAAATATATGAAAAAACATATAAAATCACATTAGAATTATAATAAAATACAAGTTATAACTACCGAATATATAGGAATGGGGGTGGGTGGAAACTACTATTAGTCGATCAGTCACTCTGATGTGAAATCCCCCCCCCCCGGGGGGGTCACAAATTAACAGGAAGAATCAGGTCTTCAGGCTGTTTTGGATGGCCAGAAGGATAGGAGCCAATCTCACCTCAGTAGGTAAGATGTTCTAAGGGTCATGACTTTCCTGGACCTTGCTAGCTGGAATACTAGATCAAAGTGGCAGTAGCTCTTTCAGTGGCCCTATGTGTCTTCTTGGAGTCCTCAAGGTGTGAAGTTGGTTTACGCCAACTTGGATCTACCCTTCCGTTTTCAAGAATTGTGAATAAAAATTGGAATTAATTGTTATCTAATTTAAATAGCCACCTTGGGGATATTATCAAGGGAAAGGTGAGATCTACTGATTTTGACAATTGCATTAGAAATAATTATGTTGTGATTTGACACATGTATTATCAAATACAGCTGTTCAAGAAACTGTATAATACAAAACTGTTGCTTCACTTTCTTAAATGCTTATTGACAGGAAGGTAAACAAGCACCAGAGACAAGAAAAAAAATGTTATCAAAACTGGTGAAAATTGAAGAGAAAGGGACAACTGAAGAGAAACAAGTTCCTTCAGAAAAGTCTCATTTGTAAGTAAAAATGAATACATATAGTTAATTTTATAAAATTTATGCCAAAGTGTTCAGAACACTAATCATAAATCTCTTAGATTTAGCAGAGATGATGGTGTTTGGAGATTAGGATCAGAATATATAAAAATGGAAACAGTGAAAACTGGTGCTTTGTATTGGGTCTGGAGACTCAATAACTGATAAAAATTCCTAAAATTAGAATGAAGTTCCCTCAATAAATCATCCTTTTAAAATTCTGACCGGTATATTTTAAATTAACTTCAGCTTTTTATTGCTCTGTTAAGAGAAACTTAGGATACAGTATCCAGTTTTGGCCACCACAATATAAAATAAGATGTTGAGACTTTAGAAAGAGTGTAGAGAATAGCAACAAAGATGTTTAGGGGACTGAAAGCTAAAACATATGATGAATGGCTGCTGGAATTGGGTATGTCTAGTTTTATGAAAAGAAGGACTGGGGTGATATGATAGCAGTGTTCCAATATCTCAAGGGCTGCCACAAAGAAGAGGGAGTCAAGTTATTCTCCAAAGCACCTGAGGGCACGACAAGAAGCAATGGGTGGAAACTAATCAAGGAGAGAAGCAACTTAGAACTAAGGAGAAATCTCCTGATAGTGAGAACAATAAACCCCTGGAACTGCTTGCCTCCAGAAGTTGTGGATATTCCACAACTTCTGGAGGTTTTTAAGAAGAGGTTGGATAGCCATTTGTCTGGATTGGTATAGGGTCTCCTACTTGAGTAGTAGTTATTAACTATCTAAGGGAGTCTCCATATACACTGCAGTGGTTCAACTAGAATATCATCAGAGCATAGATTACTTATCCTTTTCAGAAAAATTAAAAGTAGATATACCATTTGAAAAATTTAAAAAAGGTACCTGGTGCTACCAAAAATTCTTATGCTTTCTTCTGCTAAATGAGAGTGCTAAATAGTAGGCTTCTGATATTGTAAATGTTGTTGTTTAATTGTGTAACTTCTTCTTTCTGTCTGTTATGAATGTAAATAGATGAACACAAAATACACTTGACTATTTCAAGTGTTAACTATTTAACTATGTTAACAAGCAGCATTTTATGTTTTGGCTATTTTGAACTACTGTATTTTTCCGACTATATGACGCATTGGAGTATAAAATATACCATGATTTTGACGAGGTAAATTAATTTTTTTTCCGCATTCTGCATGCCTCCCAAACCCTTTACATGCCTCATTCTCCAGTGCGCTGCTTGTTTTTGCAAAAAAAAAGAAGGGGGTATGCAGAGCTTTGGGAGGCTTGTAGAGTGCTCCTTGGGGTTGCCCCCCCCAAACGAGCAAAAAACTCTTCATTTTTTGCTCATTTTGCTCTTGGAGGGCCCTCCCCAGCCCTCCAAGAGCACTTTGCAGCCCTCCCAAACCTTCTGCACGTCAATTTGTGCAAAGGGAATGGGGTTTTGGGAGGCCAAAATGCTGTATTCATTGTACAAGACACACACAGATTTTCACTCTCTTTTTGGAGGGAAAAAGGTGCGTCTTAAACTCCAAAAAATACGGTAGATATACTGAACATTTTAAAAATCCATTACCGAACATATTCTATGTTTTGAAAAGCTTTCACACTATACAGTATACACAGATTGACTTTTACATTTGTGGAGCCATTTCACATCAGTCATAACTAATGATTGATTGTAATGCCTGGCTTCAAATGACAGGCTAAATTCAAACTATATAAGATACATTCTAGATTACCATAATTTATACGGTATTACCATAATTTATATCTATATAACTTTTTGTACTTTCTGGGAAAATTGAGAAATTACCATGTGAATATTTCCTTCTGATATTTCAGTAGTCTGCTATATATTAAATGGTCTAATCATTAATTTGTGTTATATTTTCTTATTACAGAACAAAGGAAAAAGACCATACACAAATGAAAGATGATTTATATAAAGCTCAGGTAAAGGACAAATATGTATTTGCATACATACCATCTCATTTAAAATATGTATAAAAGTATGATGTTAAATTTTATACAATTATTTTGTTATTTTTCTACTAATAAGATTGTTTTGCAAGCCATTTAAGAAAAAGTGTAAGAATAAGAAAGATGGACACAAAATTCAAGATCTTTGCTAGAAATTGTTTAACAAAGTTGGGTTATGTATTATATTGCCCAAAGCACACAAGGAGGGCTTACTCATTCAGTCAACTTTTTCTAATATTATACCAGATAAATATGATTTTAAAAATTCAGCAATCAATAAATGGTTGGTAACCAACTGAATTATATTCTCTGGGACTTATTAGGAAAAGTGAGTGAACTGAGTGTAACTTTTTGTACATCTTTACAATAGGCAAGCAAACCTTTTAATTTTCAATCTGAATGTAAATAAAAAATCTAAACGTAAATCTAAATGTATATTGACATTGTAGGAAGACATTCAGTCCCTTCAGGAAGAGAAGAAAATGCTTGAGGATAAGCTAGAGAAAGCTTTACAGGTATTTTGGAGGAGAATTTTCTGATCCCTTTACGTTTTCTCATGTTTACTTCTTGCGTATTTAGTTATATTGTGACTTCAAAACTTATTCAAATAAGTACATGAAATTCTGCTCTGATTATTTCCTAGATATTTCATGGCCTAACTTGATTCTTACGACTGATTATAAAGACACAGTATAGGAATTGGCTAAGCTCTGTTTTCGGCTTGCTCCAGGTGTTCTGATAGTGCCTGTGTTTAATCAACATCAAAGTGATTCTTGGCTTGCTTCTCTCCCAAGGTTGGGAGCAGCTTCAGCTGGAGCAGCTTCTTCAGAGTCAGACAGCTTTAGTTATCCAGAAAGGTTATGAGTTCAAAGAATTGGTGACTGAGCTTATAGCCATAAAGAGTTGGCCCAAGTGGTTCAAATTGTTCTCAAACAACAGGAAATATACCCAGGATCTTCACAAACCCAGTGTCCAACTCAGAATTAATGTGAGCAACTGTCTGACAGATGCTGAGCAAATTATTCTG
The DNA here is from genome assembly GCA_029891615.1 of Natrix natrix natrix. Lineage (NCBI taxonomy): Eukaryota > Metazoa > Chordata > Lepidosauria > Squamata > Natricidae > Natrix > Natrix natrix. Next base: position 63,237 of record JAKRSK010008311.1, read on the forward strand.
TATAGTCCTGTAAGGAGAGCTCCCTTATCCAAGAGGTTATGCATCTCATAAATCAAGGCCAACAATTGACTATCTGCAGATGTAATAAGTGGCAAGGAAATATTGTCCCTTCCTTGTTCTTACTGCCGTTAGATATTCATAGTGGTTTTCCAGTGACTCAGGTGGGAGGGGCTACAACAGGGTTTGTTACAGCCTGATTGGTCCAAAGACTGAGGGATTTTTCTTTAAGTATCCTCCTTTCCCTCTTGGCTCCCAGTTCCCTCAGTCTTTGGTCCAAGCAATAGCTTTGGCTCCTGTTGAGGTATTAGTACTTGTTATTATTATTCAGATTAATTGACTTTCTAAACAAAAAATCAGTATAAAATTGGATAACTAAATTCTTTAAATTTCTAAAGGACTTAGTCCTATCGAGGGAGTCGGGAGGCTTCCCCACGCTCTCTGGAGCGCCCTAGGGCATTGGCTCTACTGAGCGCGGCTCCAATCCAGCCAGGGGATTAGTCCGGCCGGCATCTGCCCTGCGGCTTTCTTTCACGAGGCGGCTAAGCTTCAGCACCGAAAAGCTTCTCCATTGGCTGGCGCGCGGCGCTGCTTATCTGCCAATCGCAGCCGCCTGATTTCAGTCGCGGGAGCCGGAAAGACTCAGCCTGCACGCCGCCGATCGCAGCCGCTCTCTTCCAGCAGCCCCAGCCTGCCAGCGCCGCCACAGCTCCGCAAGGCAGAGAAACGACGGTGAGGAGGTGAAAAATTTTATAGCCCGCTCGGCTCGTTGCGAGGCTAACCCCTCAGAGCCATTTCGAGCGTGGGCGCGAAGAACCCGGGAAGTTTGGGCGCGGCGGCCATTTTGTCAGCACCCACGAGGTGCGGTGGCCATTTTGGTGCGACCTCGTGGGCAGCAGAGGCCTTCTTCCAGACACAGCAGGCCGAATTGAAGATAATGAACAGCAGGCATTCTTCACTTTGGCAGGGCACGTGAGTTCCCCATGGCCTCCACTAATCCGGAGGCTCAGGCCCAAGCAGAGGGGGTGGAGGAGGCCCAGGGCAGGCTAAGGCCTAGAACAGCGGCCTCCAAGCCTATGGCTGACCAACGACCCTCCAGGGCGGCGACCAAGGACGAGTCCAGAAGACAAAGAGCCCTGTAGAAACAGGTGGCCAGGGCGGAGAAGCGGGCTCAAGCCTCAAGGCCTTACTCTCCAGCTCGTTCCAGATCCCCCCATGATGGCAGATCTCAGGCCTCTGAATCCCCGGCCAGGGGTTTCAGTCCCTCTTTGCCCTCTGTCTCTCCAGTCAGGCCTAGAAGAGAGGTGACCTCCCCCTCCCCTTCCATTTCACCCAGAGGTTATAGGACAGGGGTGGAGGATCCAGGGGAAGGGGGTTCCAGGGATTTCTTGCCACCAGCTCAATTGGCTCCTCGTGGGCCCCCTCCTGATCCTTCTGAAGGGGACCTTGAGGACTTAGAAAATTTGCCTTCCAATATCAAGAGATTAATCTTGGCTGCAATCTACAAGGGCATTTCTTCTGGCCTAGCCCAAAGGGACAATCCTTGGGACAGACCCACCCTCACTCAGGCTCCTAGGGGGTATTCCCTTCCTGCTTCCAGGTGCCATGATAGTCTCAGGCCTCCTTCTCCTTCAGTGGTCAGTGAAGGTTCGTTCTTAGAGGAGCCCACCCATCTAGACCTTGGGTTCTCAGAGGATGAGGAATCTGCTTCCCCTGAGGCCCCCCTGTTTCCCAGTCTTTTTCCTCCTCCGGCCTTCAAGCCTATGTTACGCAAGGCCAAGAAAACCACCCAAATTGGAACAGGGGCTCCTCCAGTTTCCCAACACAGGGATCCTAATTTGGCCATGTTTATTAATCCTAATACAGATAAGGAGGAGGTCCCTGCCCCTCCACTCTTTTTGGAGGTGGTCCAGAACCAGTGGGCTAGGGCTTCCTCCTTGCCTAACCTGGACTCCAATGACAAGCGATACTATAATATGGAACAAGCCTTCTCTCAGGCACTGCAGCTTCCCACGGTGGATGCTCCGGTCACCCTTTTGGCTAATGCTTCCTCTGTAGTCTCGGGTGACGTGGCAGACAAATTGAAGCCAGAAGACAAGCGGTCAGAGTTAATCCTGCGAAGAATTTTTACAGCTTCTGCCTGGGCCATCAAAGCGGCCACGGCAGAAATTACCAAAATTATTTCGGCTACCCAATTCTCAGCAGACGCCACCCTTGACTCCATAAAATTTGCATCCAGAGCCCTTTCCACTTCTGTGTCGGCCCGGAGACTCTTGTGGCTTCGGAATTGGCAAATGGACAATAAGTCCAAGTGGGGCCTGGTAGCGGCTCCCTTTTCTGGTCCCAATCTTTTCGGGGCCTCCTTGGATCCCATCCTTGTGGAAAACAAGGACAAGCAAAAGGTCCTCCCGACCAATACTAAAAAGTCCGATAACCGTTCTTTTTCCTACCGTAGATCTTTCTCCTTTAGACCTCCAGAGCAGGATTCCAGGCAGCAGAGGTACACCCCATACAGGTATGACAGGCAAGGTCAGCGACCTTATTACCAGGACAAGAATAGATATCAAGGTCAGTCCAAGCGGCCCTTTCATGGGGGAGGGGGTGGCCGTCCCTTCCGCAGGGGGAAATGACTCAAATCCGAGTCTCCCCATTGGCGGCCGCCTGGCTTTCTTTGCGGACCAGTGGGATCGGATAATGTCCGATGCCTGGGTCAGAGCGACGATCAGAGAGGGACTCCGGCTGGAGTTCATCTCCCATCCCCCGACACTCTTCCGGACCTTCCCTCCTCCAGAGACCCGGAAAGGCGCCACCTGATGATCCTCGCTGTCCAATATCTTCTGGAAATTCAGGCGGTCGAACCGGTCCCTCCGTGGGAGTGGGGTCATGGAGTATACTCCAACCTCTTTGTGGTCCCGAAGAGTTCCGGGGGATGGAGGGTGATCCTCGACTTGAAGCGTCTCAACTTCTACCTTGTCTACAGACACTTGAAGATGTCCTCCCTAAAGTCAATCCTTCTAGGCATCAGGCGGGGCAACTTCATGTCGTCCATAGGTCTAACAGAAGCCTACTTACACAACCAATTTGCCTTCCCATCGCAAATTCCTCCGTTTCTCCCACGAGGGAAAGCATATTCAGTACAGGGCTCTTCCCTTCGGCCTGGCATCCGCCCCTCGCACATTCACCAAGGTCCTGGCGGCAATGGCGGCTCACCTGCGGTCGAGACCGGTGAGGCTCCATTGCTACCTCAACGACGTGCTCGTTCTGGCCCAATCACGGGCACAAGCAGTTCAGGACCTGCAGACCACCATCCAGATGCTGCAGTCCTTGGGATTCTCAATCAATTTCCTCAAAAGCCATTTCACACCTTCCACGACAATACTGCATCTAGGCATCGTAATAGATTTGAGGGCGGGCCTGGTTCGTCTCTCCCAGAACGCTTCACAAGTCTCCAGAAGTCTCCAGAAACTCACAAAAAGGTCTACTCAAGTCGATCTGCTTCCATCCTCACCTTAGCACGATTATTGGGCAAGATGGTCTCGTGCATAGGCATTGTACCATGGGCAAGGTTGCACTCCAGGACACTCCTGTGGACCCTCATTCTGTTCCAGAGGAGGAAGCTGAGCAACTCGCCGCGCCCCATCTGGATTCCCCCAGATCTCCGATGGTCTCTGAGGTGGTGGTTGTCCCCGTCCCTGAATCAAGGGGCCGGGTTCTGGGAGCCGGACCGCATCACCATCACGACAGACGCGAGCCTCTTCGGCTGGGGAGCAGTGATGAACTCCAGTCTGGCACAGGGGAGATGCTCCAAGTCCGACCTGCGCCACAGCATCAACTGGCTGGAGCTGAAGGCGGCCCGCCTCGCTCTACTTCACTTCCAGAACTCCATCTCCAGAAAACATGTCCTCCTCCTGACGGACAATGTCGCAGCAAAGGCTCATATCAACCGGCAGGGGGGGGACTCATTCCAGAAGCTTGTGGTTAGAGGCTCGGAAGCTGGGTTATTGGGTGGAGAAGAATCTGGCTTCCATCCTGTCAGACCACATCTCGGGGGTGGCGAACCATCAAGCAGACTGGCTGAGCCGCATGATGATGGACCACGGCGAGTGGCAGCTCGATCCACAGATATTCCACAAGATCTGTCGCAGGTTCGGCGAGCCTCTGGTGGACATGTTTGCCAACCCGAGCAACACGCAACTTCCCCGCTTCTTCTCCCGCTTTCCTGCTTTCAACGCGGAGGACTCAGACGCCCTCAGAAGCCCGTGGCCTCCCGGCCTCCTTTATGCCTTTCCTCCCCTTCCCTTAATTCAGGGCACCCTGAGGAAGATAGTTCTGGAGGGGGCTCTCGTGATCCTAATTGCCCCCTTTTGGCCGAGACGTCCTTGGTTCGCGGACCTTGTCCAGCTGTCAGTAGCTCAGCACTGGAGGATTCCCCAGGGGGAGGTCGCTCTGTACCAGGGGGTCCTGAAGCACCCGGAGCCTCAGTGGCTCCAGCTGACCGCCTGGCTATTGAGTGGCACCTCATGAGGGGAGCTAACCTCTCAGCCAAGGTCATTTCCACCATAGAGGCATCCAGGCGCCCCTCCACCGCGCGTATTTACAATTCCACATGGTCGGCCTTCGCGTCCTGGTGTGGGAGGTTCCACATAGATCCATCCTTGGCTTCGGTTGCCCAGGTCCTCGAGTTCCTGCAACATGGGTTGGATCGCGGGCTGTCCCATAAAACACTGAAGAGACAGACAGTGGCCCTGTCCTCGGTTCTGGTGGGGGAGGGGCCTTGGTCGTTAACCCAGTCTCCCTTAGTGAAGCGCTTCCTCAAGGGCGCTGCCAACCTCTGTCCTCCTCCTGTACATAGGTTTCCCACTTGGGACTTAGCCCTAGTTCTTTTTTTTTTTTAATAACAAAGTTTTATTGGTTTTTTTGGTATTTTACAAAGGAAAAAGGTAGGGGAAAAGTTACAAATTTTGGCAACTGCAGTGTGCGGTAGGTGCGCCCCCCTCCATACTCATAGTATACATTTGCACATAATTCATTATTAAGTAGTAACATGTAGTCAGCATATAAATTCAGTTATTAATTTCGATCAGTTTATGTCAGGTGGATTTTCTTACTCATTTTTGTGATCTGAGCTTTCTCGGTGTTGCCCCATCTCCCCCCGCCGACAGGGCTCCGGCCCCTCCCGTGTCCTGTGTATCTGATGAAGAATCATCAGGTTTTTCTAGGAGAAGTTTGTTTTTTTCCATAAAGGCCTGTGCCTCTATGGGTGTATTAATTCTAACTCTTGTCTCCTCCCAGAATATTAGCATACCTTCAGGCATCAACCATCTAAACCACACCCCCTTCTGGTATAATTTATTCGCTAATTGCGAATAACTTTTTCTTTTTTCCCTCACTTTCTTGGGGATCTGTTTCAGAATGGTTATCTCCTTATCTTTGTATGTCAGGGCTTGCCCCCTTTGTGCGCTCAGAATTTCATCTCTTGTGCTTTTTCTGAGGAATTTGATGTGTACCTTCCTGGGAACGTTGTGTGTTCTAGCATAAGCTGAGTTCACTCTATAAACCAGGTCTGTTTCCCACCCCATCTGTTGCTTCTCTTTCTGGATGTAGTCAGCCAAAATGTTTGTCATGATGTCCCTTATGTTTTCATCATCTGTCTCTATCACATTTTGAAATCTAAGATAAAAAGACATTCTCTCAAACTCTATTTTCATCTGCTGGGTGTCAAGTTCTTTGTTTCCCTTCTGCATCCCCTCCCTCATCTCAGCCGCCCCACCCTCCAAAAGGTCCAATCTCTGTGAGTTCTTATTAATTTTGGCCTGGTTCTCTTTAATCTCTTCTTTCATCTCCTTCAGTTGTTTCTTTATTTCCTCTGATCCCTGTAAGAGTTGCTGGAACATTTGTTGAAACTCCATCTCCGTAGATTTAGGTTGCATCAAAGCTGTTATCGTTGATTGTGTACTAGGACTGGAGGTTGCGGATGTCGGGGCAGAGGCAGCAAAGCCAGGCTTTCCAGGAGGTGGTTTTTTAGGTGACATTCTTTGTAGAATAAAAAGTTCAGTCAGTATAGAGAATGGTCAGTCAGAAAGGCAGGAGAGCCAGGAGAGTCCAGGAGACAGAAGGTCCAGGCAGAAGAGAGTTTTTTTTCCACTGACCCTGGCAGTAGAGCAAATTTTTCACTCCAGGGAGTTCAAAAGTCAGCAATCAACAAGAGATTTGTCTGAGTAGCACGGAGACAAAGACCGGAAGCCTGAAGTTTTAAAGGTGGAGTCAGATTTCACATTTCATAAAGACAACGGAAGTGTGCCATCTTGCCCTGCCAGCTTCGGGTTTAGAGGCAAAAAATAAAGTTTTCAAAGTTCAGTGTTACCAAAGTTTCCAGATCATCATTGTTTTAAGGTTTAAATCCGAAAATTCACTTAGTAGGGGCGTGACATCATTGGTTGGCTCTCCCCCTCCTCCTTCCCCTGGGGCTAAGAGCTTAATCGTTTCCAGCTGCCTGTCCAGCCGCGCCTCTTCGAGTCAAGCCGAAAGTAAAGTTTAAACAGCTGACTTTCTTGTTAAAGTTGTTAAAAGGAATGGAGGAAGTTCACGCCTCACCGCACCGCAGCTGCATCCTTCTGTTCTCTTTTTCTCCGATCAGCCTCACAGCGAAGACGCCGGAGCGTCTCCCCTTTGTGCTCCCCGGTGCCTGGAGTGAGGCGGGGGGGGGGCCGCCGGCCGCTGCCGATGCAGGGATCCCCTGCAGTGCCACCTCTCTGGCAGGACGCCTCTACGGGGCATCCTGTGCCCCCCAAGGAGTGGGAAACCCACCGGGGATGCGCGGAGCGAGCAAGGCTTGCCCGTCGCTGTCAGCCGCCGGAACCGGAAGTCCTTAGCCCTAGTTCTCAAGGCCTTAACGGGGGCTCCCTTTGAGCCACTGAGGACTGTCCACCTTCGTTTCCTCACCCTGAAGGTAGTGTTCCTGGTCGCAATCACGTTGGCCAGACGCATCTCCGAATTGGGCGCCTTGTCGTCCAAGGAGGACTTGCGTCAATTCCATCAGGACAGGGTGGTCCTGAGATTAGACCCGACCTTCCTGCCAAAGGTTAATTCTTTGTTCCATAGATTGCAGGAGGTCGTTTTGCCCAATTTCTGCCCTTCCCCTGTCCATGAAAGGGAAGTCATTTGGCATAGGCTGGACGTCCGCCGGGTGCTTCGCATTTACCTCCGGCGCACATTACCTTTAGACGATCAGAAGCGCTGTTCTTGTCCTTCATGCCTAGGTCACTGGGTGCTAGGGTTTCCTCAGCCACCATTGGCAGGTGGGTCCGTCAGGCCATCCAGGAAGCCTACCAGGCGGTCCACCTGTCCCCACCTCAAGGTGTTACCGCTCATTCAACACGGAGCGCGGCTACTACTGCCGCCTGGGCTACCAGGGCTCCTATGGAGGACATTTGCAGGGCGGCCACTTGGGCCTCTCCTTCACCCTTTGTACGCCATTATCGCCTAGATCACTTCGCTTCGGGGGACACGGCCTTTGGCCATAGGGTGCTCCAACCGGTAGCGACCCCCCATCCCCTGGAGTGTTCGACCCACCCAGGGACGTATCTTGGGTATGTTCCTGTTGTAGCCCCTCCCACCTGAGTCACTGGAAAATGAGCGTTGGTCCTTACCTGAACGCTGATTTTCAGTGACGAAAAGTGGGAGGGGCTACTTTCCCGCTCTAGATAAGGGGTCCGGGGTTCGGGGAGGGTCTTTGGATCGTGAACTGTTATTGTACATGCTTGCTGTTTGCTGTTTGTGGATGTTCCTTACATATTGCTATCAGCTTTTCCATTCGACCTCGGGAACTGGGACCCAAGAGGGAAAGGAGGATACTTAAAGAAAAATCCCTCAGTCTTTGGACCAATCAGGCTGTAACAAACCCTGTTGTAGCCCCTCCCACCTTTCGTCACTGAAAATCAGCGTTCAGGTAAGGACCAACGCTCATTCCAATCCATAATAGATTGAGTTCATCCTTCAATGCCGGTGATTTTTAAGGATTTCTTTTTTTCCATCTCCCTTAGTTCTTCTGTGAAAGATAGGGAGTGATGGGAGCTAGAAGAGGGAGGAAATCACATAGGGGTGATCTGATCTAAGACCTTGGTGAACCTCTTCTTCCAAGTGGCAACTAAGGCTTCAGGCAGACCATTCAGCAGACCAACAGGAACAGTCCCCAGTTCCCTCTGAAACCCATTAGGGTTCATGTATCACTGAGGGATGACCAATCTAAATCCTACCTGCTTGCAGTGGACAGTGGTGAAAGAAAAATCAGATAAGTGGGTGACCATTGTCCTATGTTGGAATTTGGATTACCTAGAACAGTGATTTAGCACAAGTAGAGGATTATATGTCTGTCATTACCATCACATTTTTGGGATGCTGCGTTGAAAATTTCAAGTTTAAAGATTATGAAACCTGATGAATTTGTTATGTATTTTAACCCCCCCCCCCCCAAAAAAAAAATTTACAGGAAGTTGAAAAGGCAAAGATACAACTTGCTGAAATACCTCCAACTATTCCAGACTGGCAGTTCCCTTTATCAGCAGGTGTGGAAGCGGCACCAAAGAAAGGCAAGAAAACATCAAAAGGGAAAGCTAAAGGAGATGATTTAAAAGAGGTACCTATTAGTGGAACAGAAAAAACAACCCCCAAATTACAAACAGGAAAAACAAGTGAAGTGCTTCCACGAAAAAGTCAGGAACTTTCTAAATCAAAAGGATCAGTTGGTGTTACGGAAAAGTTTTTAAAACAGGCTTCCCAAGCTGAAGATAGTGATAAAAAAAAGGAAGAATCTAAGAAAATAAAATCTGAGATGGTAAGCAATGTTGTTGCTGTTATTATTGTTATTACGGTTATTTTTGAATGAATGAATAGCATATAAAATAGTTTTTACAGTACTGAAATAATGTCAAATGAACTTTTATTTAAAGAACACAACATTATTATTATTTTTAATTTTTATTTTTAGTCTCATATACACATTTTACAAGTATACATTCTCTTAGTTATTATTCTTATCACATTTTAACACTTTTAACCATTTTTCCATATAAAAAATTAAAATATATGATTGGGATTGCTTTGTTTACCATTCCATACTCCTATTTTGTTTTACCTTCACTCTACTTTCTTTTCCTTTTCTCCCTCCCTCTCTCCCTTCTCTACTTTCTTCTCTTCCTCTCCTTTCCCTTTCCTTCTTCCCCTTCCTCTCCCCTACTCCTCTTTACCTCTTCCCCTTCATACCCTCTCTCCACCTCTTCCTACCCCTCCCCATTTCCTCTCCTTTCCTCTTTCTTCTTTCCCTCTCCTTCCTTCTCCTCTCCTCTTCCTCTCTTCCTTTTCTCTTCTATTTTCCTCTTCCGTATGGTGTATTTTCTGAATGGTATTCCAGCAAACCCGGTTCTAATTTTATATTTCACTTTACATTCCCTTTTCCTCGTTATATTTTCCAAACTGTTTTTTTTTACCTATGTCTCATCCTTTCAGCATATTCTTATGTATTAGTACTTTACTGTTTTTCTAACCCCCCCCCTTCCCCCCTTTTTCATTTAATAGTGTGTTGTCTGGGTTTCTATTTCTCTCTCTTGCTTTCTTTTCTAACATTCATATTCTTTCTCTAAAGAGAATCATTAAAATCTTCCTCACGTCTTGAAGTACACCGATTCCTCTTTATCCTTTATTCTCAGAGTTAACCTATTCATTTCTGCACAGTCCAATTTTTTTAATTATCTCTCCTTCCGAAGAAATCTTATCTACTTTCCAATTTTGTGCAAATACAATTCTGCTGACGTTGTTATATGTATAATCAAATATATATCTTCTTTGTTATATTTATCTGGTAAGATACTCAATAAAAATGTCTATGGTCTATACTTTGATACAGCATTTTCTCTAAACATGTTCTTATTTTAATCCAATAATTCCTTACTTCTGCACATGTCCTCCAAATGTGATAGTACTAGCCCGGAAGTTGTTGACATTTCCAACATTTCGCTGATTTATCTTTAAACATCTTTGCTAATCTTTCGAGTGACGTGTGCCAACTATAAAACATTTTATACACATTTGCCTTATGTGCTGTTGACATAGTTTATAATGCCTTTCCAATAGTTGTTGCCATTTTTCTAACTCGATCATATAACCAAATTTTTTTGCCCATGCTATCATTGTTTCCTTAACATCTTCTTTTTCCAGCATTACTGGAAGCATTACTATTAAGTATCAATAATTACAACCAGATATTACTATGCATAAGAAGTGATTTGCAATTTTCCTATAGTAATGATTTGTAATGGTATTCATGTTTAAGAAGCAGAAATCTCAAAATAATAGATTTCTATGCTTCAGTCAAGTTCTTTATTTTGAGTATTCCTTTGCAATGACTAAATTTATTGGAAAAATCCAGACAACTTTATCTTCTTTTATAGTTTTCCTTCTTATCATCTTCTGTAGTTATACCTTTTTTCTGCTTTGTTATTGTTTGCATTATTTATCTTTTCCTATCTACAAATAGTTGCATGACCTTCCAAAAAGTCAGTTATATAGTATTTGCAATAGGTATTCGCTGTGCTTTTTTAGTCTGGGAAAGGAGTCTATTTTTTATTACATTGTTAGGCATTAAGAAACTAAGCTTGAGTTGAGCTATGGATGGTCAAGAGTGAATGGCATATTGAGATCGGTAATGGTTTACACCAAATGAATCTGGTACAAAATAGAGATAGTTCTCGGCTTATTTACAACGATTTGTTGGGTGGTTGTTTGAAGTTACAAGGACACTGAAAAAGTGACTTATGACCATTTTTCACACTTACAACTTGTAGCACTCCCATGGTTATATGATCAAAGTTAAGATACTTGACAACTGGTTCATATTTATGACAGTTGCAGTTCCCTGTGATCACCTTTTATGACCTTTTGACAAACATAGTCAGTGGGGAAGCCAGATTCACTTAACTTGTTAATAATTTAACTGTGGTGATTCACTTAACAACTATGGTAAGAAAAGTTACCAAAAATTGAGCACTATATCACTTAATATCACTTGGGCTCAATTATGGTCATAGGTTGAGGACTACCTCTACAAAAAAAATGGAACTTGTTCTGTTTAGAACTCCCTACTTGGAACCAGCATTTCTGCTTTAGGGCATATTAATCATTAGGTTTCTATTCTTTGGATTCCATTTTAGAGGATGATGTTTAAACAAAGCTTCAATTTTTGTGTATGATGTCATTTAATCAAGAGATCATATAGGAAACTCTTAACTAATGGGGCCATGTTTCTGTTGAAAAGATATAGCTTAGATGGTAACTTCCTTTAGTTTATAAGTCAGAGAATAAGACCAATCTATTAACAATCCACTCTTCAGATTAATGGATTGTGCTATTGGTGTACAAGGATATGTTTTTTCCAAATATATAATAAAATTGCTTAGATCCCAAAGGCTACTTGTGAGTTTTCCAAATTAGCAGTGGACAGTTGTACTTAGGTGAAAGTGCCAAAGACTTTATATGAAATTGCACCTGAATGGTATCTCAATTTTCTGATTCAGTAGGTTTGTTTTGCTTACTGAGAAACTGTATAGTAGTGATGGGTAACCTTTTCCTCCTTGGGTGCCGAAATCATGTGCATGCATGCTTGACAGCGCACACACATATTCCCACATCCATAATTCAATGCACTGCACACCCTGTGCATGTGCACATTACCTGTCCCAGCACTCCCCCACCTCCTACAAATTCACATGACCTCCTATGTCCCGTTTTGGGCTGAGCAGGCCTCTCTGAAGCCTTCTGGGATCAAAAACGTGCCGCAGTGGGATACCACACACACACTTACCCCCCTCCCTCCATGCATGTGAATGCAAGCTCCTGAGCAAGAAGCATTTCTGACTAGTTGTGTCATAACTTATGTTTGGGTCTATACTATGATGATAAAAATGGTGAAATACCAGTATTTCTATGTTCTTACTATATCTTACCACATCTTTTAAATAGTCAACCATCTATCTTTTCCCAAATTACATTATTGGGAAAAGATAGATGGTTGACTATTTAAAAGACTGCCTGAATAATTTTCTAAGAATCTGGAAAATAAAACTACTTAGTTCAATTCATTGGAACATTAAATAGGGGACAAAGCTCACTTCTTAACAGCATACAAAGGCTTTTTATATTAATTTGTTCACAAATAATATTATTATAGGAACCTTGGAGATCTTACAGTCTAATTCTGTTTCAAGGCAGAAGAATTTAAATCATTCCAGACAAATGGTATCAAATAACCTTAGAATATTTACTTATATGAGGCATTGATGATATTTCATAAGTAGATATGATACATTAAGATAAAGGAAATTTTCCAAACTTCTTGTATGCAAAGATGCAGAAATTGATTATATTTCTTTTCAAAGGTTGATTCCAAAGATGTGCCAAAAGCCAAGGATTCTTCTGAAATGAAGAAGCGACGCCTGAAGGGGTAAATATTAAATTCTGATAATGTATTAAAATAAGAAATATCATATATAATTTAGTTTCTGCAGTATACATATATGGTTCTTACTTTCTATAATAATAGCAATTTTTGCTATTGAAATTTTTTTCCATCAGGATCCACCAAAGATATTTTAATGCAAAGATGTAGTTAAATTCCTATAATATTTATTTTCAACAACAAATCAAACTTTGACCCTACAAGGGTCATGTTGGTCAACCTTTCCATTATTTCTAAAAAAAAAAAAAGTCGGTTTACAGACTAAAAATACAAACATTTTTTTAAGCCAAAATTTTGTTCTTGAGGTTATATCTTTTTCCCAACTACACATTTTTATAAAATGTTAGTTTTTCATAAATTGACAAGTTTAGATTTTTCAGTAATACTATAGTTAAACAATACATTCATATCTTTAGATATAAATTCCCTTCTCAGTTCATGATGATAAAAATATAGATATTAAACTAAACAAGGACAAAGTTACTTCAAATTTATTACATTCAAATATTAAAAAATGACATTTCTTAAAAACTGTTGGAGTGTCTGATAACATAAAAATTGTTTTCGATCAATTTATTTAGATAACATACTGTATTAAACCTTTTTATTCCACAGTTGTAAGTTGTCAATCCTAAAAAATATTCTTCAGTTGCTTAAATAAGGATTCTGAAAAAAACATATAAAAATGCCCAATAATTTAAAATTCTTAGATGCTTTCTATGTATAAGATTAACTCTGAGATCAATCAACTTTCCTTAAATATATTACACTCAAATTTTAAAAAGTTTAAAAATATTTTGATAATGGCTTAAAATGTTAAAATATTTAACTGTGCAGCTAATTTTTTATTAAAAGTATAGTTCCATAATATTTTAGATTTTGGTGTATTTTATAATATATATAGTATGAATTTTATATTTTATATTGGAGATTTGGATATTTTATACAGTTTTGCTATTTTATTTTGTTTAGAAATGCAGCAATAACAACTTTCATTTGAAAATAGTTATCAAATTATTTATAGATTTGAATTTTCTATATTACTCTCAGTATCTAAGGTTGTTTATAATGCAATTTAGAATGAATGAATTCTAAAACAATTTTTCTTATAGTACAATGGCTCTGAAAGTTATTGCCTTTTTCATTATGCAGTTTGGTTTTTATATACTAAGCTAAATTTTGTCTTTAAAATGAATTCTGTTCAGGATTTTTTGTGAATTTAGAACAATTCTGATGTGCACCTATGTAGGTAGAACCTTTTCAATTTAAAGAAAAACTGGCAATTTTCAAAATCTCTTCTTTTCATCCCATGGATCCTTGTTCCATTAACAAAACATATGCACAACTGAGTTATCTTACGCTAGTAAGTAACACATTTGTTCAAAAATAGTTCTTTGTTCTTACTTTACATCAACATAATAAAGAGGAAAATATAAAATATAAATTAGAATTCTCTATATCCTTGAAAAGTATTTCATATGCTGGACTAGTAATGACCTAGGACAGTGATGGCTAACCTTTTCCAGAGTGAGTGGCCAAGCGCATGCGTGAGTGCACGAATGTGCACACATGTGCCCAAATTCCCAAAATGAATTGTACGCATGGCCCTAGGCATGCTCCTGCCCCCCACATGCACACTTTCCCTGTCTGTCCCCGGCTCCTGCACATGCACTTGCAGCCCCCTGCACACCTCACACATGTGTGTGTAGTTCTCCACATGTGCCACACCCCTGCACATGCTACCATGTCCCTTGCATATGCCCCCACACCAGTGCATGCATGTGTCACCCCCTGCATGCACCTACCACATGTGTGCACCCCCGTATGAAGCCCATCCTCTCACGCATTCATGTGCATCCCCTGCACATGCACTCTGCCCCGCGCGTGCACGGTAGTGACCCAATAATCAGATGGCTGGCGGGAGGCATGCGTGCATGTGTGGTGGAACTGAACTAGGACAATGGCATGCCCACAGAGAGGGAACTACATGCCGCCTGTGGCACATGTACAATAAGATCACAATCATGAAGCTAGGGACTCTTTCTCCCAAGTTGGTGGAGACAGCGGTCATGCACGGGGTTAACTCAGTCAGTAACCAATAGAACTGAGTCTACCAAAGTGATGTCATCATCTCTGAGGAGCATGCTCCCGCTTTTTTAGACTCAGTTCGATTGGTACTGGCTTTGCTAATCGCTTTCTCCTCAACTTAAATTTGATTATTGGCTAAGTTAATTGGATTTAATTGGATTTAATTGGATTTCTCTAAAACAACAAACAAATTACTTTGTCTAAATTAGTTTCTGGACTGGGCTTCGGCTGAAGCTCGAAAATGAGCTCTCAATAGCCTCTAGAGAGTGTTTGCCTCGTTCTTCGAGGCTTGTCTTGAATTGCCTTCGGGCTTCTGAGGCTTCTCGGAGCAGCAGCACTGACTGCAATAGGTGTGGGAGGCTTGCTCACCCTTCCTCTCAGCGAGGAAATTCCAGCCCCCTGCCTTGCCGCCTGCTCCGCTAACTGCCGCCGCCAGGAGCCTCCGAAAGCTGCAGGGAGTCCTTAGAAGCTGCGTGGAGCCGCCTCGTCACTGGAAAACGCCGCTGCCGCTGCCGCACCTTACCAGACGTTCCGGCCACCGCTGTCCTTCTGCAGCTTCGCCCTTGGCCCCACAGCCTTGCCGCAGGGCCTTCAGTGCCCACACTTACCTCGCGGCCTCGGCTACCTCGTGGCACCGGCCCATAGGCTCTTTAGCCTCAGCGGCTATTGTCTGGTGGCCATTTTGAAGAGCAAGAAACTGTGAGTACCGGCTATTGCCTCCTCTCCTATTCCTGGGCCTCAACTGCCTCCAGTCTCTGTGAATCCAGCCCCCACCACCGAGCCCCCTGCTCCTAGGAGCCCCAGGTGCAGGCCTGCTCCAGTGGAGACCATTGAGCCCTCTCCCAAGGAGGTGGACAGGGCCTCGCAGGCCCCGGCTAAGAAGGCCAGGTCCAAGACTAAGCGCACACAGCCTCACATTTTTCGGGCCCAGAGGCCTGTTCATTCAAGCCCTCCTTCTGATTTATAATCTGATTCGGAGGATGACATCTCCCCTGCTGCCACAATCCTGCAGCCCGAGGATGCTAGGGGCACAGAGGCTTTGGCCAACAATGGGATGATTCGGATTGTGGCAGGAGCATTACCCCTGATGAGGATCCCTCTACCAGGAAGATATTTCTCTCCCCCCCCTGCCAACGCCGCTCTTACTCGCCAGTCATGGCTGATATGATCTCTGAGGCCATTGAAAGTGGTATTGCGGCTGGCCTTAAACACAGGTCTTCTAACTGCTCTGCTTCTCACAGATCTGTTTCTTCCTCTAGCTCCAGGTGCAGGGATGGTGATCTCTCGGCTTCTTCGTCGAATGATCTACCTGTCACCTCCAACCAACAGTCGGTCTTCAGGGGAGAGGGTCACCCGGCAAGAGACTGAGATCTATCGGAGGATGAGGGTCTTCCCCCCGATCCACCTCCCTTTGTCAGTTTGTTTAAACCTGCTGTTTTTCGCGCTCTCTTGTTTAAGGCCAGAAAGATCGCAGGCATTCCTTCACCTAAGACGACTCAGACTACGGAAGCAGACAATGCTGACACCACCGATCTGCTCTTCACCCAGCCTACGGTGGAGAAGGAGGTGATCTCATCACCACGCTTCTTCATAGACGTTGTCCAGAATTAATGGGCATCTCAAGGTACCGCGCCCCTTCCCAATGCCTCGGATAAGCGCCTGTACAATGTCTCTCCTGACCTCGCCAAGGCTTTGGAGGTACCCTCTATTGATTTACCTATAATTGCTCTTTCCTCTCCCAATGCGGCCTCAGCAGCTCCTGAGGAAACTCTGCGACCTGAGGACAAGAGAATAGAACAAACTCTGGTCAAGGGCCACCAGGCCTCAGCTTGGTCCATTAGAGCGGGCACCTCCGCTTCCTTCTTTAGTCGCTCCGCTCTCCTGTGGCTGAGACAACTTCAAGCTCACCTTCCAGCCAGGGATTCTAGGGCTCGTAGGGACATTAACAAAATTAAGGCGGCCCTAGAATACACAGCAGATGCCTCCTTGGACGCGGCCCGTTTTGCATCCAAAGCCATTGCATCTTCCATCTCCATCTCCCGGCTTCTCTGGCTAAAACAGTGGCAGGTAGAAGCGCGGGCCAAGTGGAGGCTTGTTTCCTCTCCTTACTCTTCATCACTTCTCTTTCCTCCTCCATTAGAGATCCTTCTGGTAGAGTCCAAGGATAAAAGGAAGGTCCTTCAACCGGCCACTAAAAAGCAGGAAGGTCGGAGCCAATCTTTTTACCGTAGGCAGCCTTTTTGTGGCCAGGACGGGGGTGCTTCCACCTCCCGTCCGCAATGAAAGGCCCCTCCCAGACAGACCCCCTCCTTCTCCAATAGATCAGGCAGGAACAACCAGAGATTCCAGCCCAGAAAGCCTTTCAGGGACAATTCCAACCGTTCCTTTAAGAGGCAGAAGTGACTACCTGGAGAATCTCCCAATAGGGGGACGTCTGGCGGCCTTCGCCGATCGTTGGGACGACACCAACAACAACGCGTGGATCAGGTCCACAATCAGATTCGGCCTTCTGGATTTGCGCTCCAGCCCTCCGAACCACTTTGTCACATGCCCAATCTCCAGGGACCCTCAAAAAAGGCTCATGGTAGGGCAGGCCATTCACCATCTGCTCCACATTTGAGCCATTCAACCTGTGCTTCCAGGCCAGGAGGGGCGGGGGTTTTACTCTCGTCTCTTTATCGTGCCAAAGTCTTCGCGGGGCTGGAGGGCAATCCTTGATCTAAAATTTCTAAATCAATTCATCAGATACAGGAAATTCAAAATGCACTCTCTCCTTTCAATTCTGGAGAGTGTTTGCAGACATGATCTCCTAACATCAATGGATCGCACGGAGGCCTACCTCCACGTGCCCATACACAGGTGACATAGACGTTTTCTCCGCTTCGTACATGTGGGCCACCACTTCCAATATTGGCCCCTTCCCTTCGGGCTGTCCTCAGCCCTGAGGGTTTTCATGAAGATTCTGGATGGCCAGACCCATCCGGATATTCTGCTATCTGGATGACATCCTTTTGTTGTTCAGGTCTCATCCCCAGGCCCTCAGGGACCTCCAGCAAACCCTTCAGGTGTTACAGGACGTGGGGTTCTCCATCAATCGGGAGAAAAGTCCCTTCATCCCCACGTCTCGCCTGGTGCACCTCGGAGCCCTCATAGACTCCTCTCAAGAGAAAGTCTTCCTTTCTCAGGATCGTCAGAGCAGTCTCAGGGAGTTAGCCAAGAAGGTACAAAGGAGACAGCAGGTCCCTCTTCTTCAGCTGTCTCAACTGCTGGGGAAGATGGTCTCCTGCTTCTCCATCGTCCCTTGGGCACGGCTTCACAGCCACTGCCTCCAGTGATTTCTTCTGCCATTCCAGAAGACCAACAGCAGCTGTTCCCTAGTGAAGGTCAGCCTGACTCCAGAGGTTCTGCTCTCTCTGGATTGGTGGATCTCCCCGACCATAGCTCGGGGATCTCTTTTCAGGGAACCTCCGTGTCTCATGGTAACGACGGACGCGAGTCTCACGGGTTGGGGAGCTCACCTAGAGAATCAAGTAACCCAGAAGTTTTGGTCCAATTCTGACTTATCCCATAGCATGAATTGGCTGGAGTTAAAGGCTATCCACCTGGTCCTCCTCCATTTCCAGACCTCCCTTCACAACACCCACATGCTGATCCGGACGGACAACACTATGGCCAAGGCGCATGTCAATCACGGGGGGGGGACAAGAGCGGTGTCTCTCATGGAGTGTGCCTTTCACCTAGGGACTTGGGCGGAAGCCAACCTTCTCTCTCTACACGCCGAGCACATCTCAGGGTCAGACAACAGCACAGCAGACTGGTTGAGCCGCACAACGATTGACCCGGCAGAGTGGAGCCTGAATCGCCGCATATTTCTTCAGCTGTCATCCAGGTACGGGACTCCAATCCTGGATATCTTCGCAACTGCATCCAACAACCAGCTGCCCAGGTACCTATCTTGATACACGACACCAGGCGCGGAAGGGACGGACACCCTAAGGTGCAGGTGGCCTCGTGGTCTCCTGTACGCATTCTCTCCCTTCCCCCTGATTCAGAGGGTAATTTGGAAAGTGATAGAGGAAGAGGCCGAGCTCATCCGAATGGCCCCCAATTGGCCACGCCGATCATGGTACAGAGACCTGATCAATCTGTCTGTGGAACCTCAGTGGCTTCTACCAATGATTCCGTCCCTCCTTCATCAGGGCTCCCTTCACCACCCGGACCTGCGCTGGCTACGCCTAACCGCTTGGAGGCTGAGCGGCTGGTCCTGAGGGCGGATAATCTTTCAGAGACAGTAATCAATACCATTCAGGCCTACTGCCGCCCAGCTACCAATAGGATCTACGAATCTACATGGCAGACCTTCATAGCTTGGTGCCGGGCCCGAGCGGTAGTTCTCTGAAGGCTTCAGTATCCCAGCTTCTGGACTTTCTGCAACAGGGTCTTGATAGGGGACATCTTGCGGTGGCAGGTATCGTCTCTCTCTCTCTTCTGTTCTATCTCTTCACCGTGATGAACCCCTCTCATTGTACCCTCACGTCCGCAGATTCATTAAAGGGACATCCAATCTCTGCCCTCCTGTCATTGACCGTTTTCCCTCCTAGCATCTGACCAAAGTCCTGGACTCCTTACTGACCCACCCTTTGAACCTCTCAGGTTGGCAATCGTACATCACCTCACACTTAAGACGGCCTTTTTGTGGCCATAACATTGGCACGGAGGGTTTCAGAGCTGGTGTCCCTTTTTATCCGATCGGACTTGGGTGTGTTTCACCCAGTCTGAGTGGTACTTCACATCGATCCAACCTTTGTCCCGAAAGTGAACTCAGCATTCCATCGCTCGCTAGACCTCACTCTTCCAAATTTGTGTCCTGCTCCATCTCACAGGCTGGAGCACAAATGGCATAAACTAGACGTCAGGCGGGCTCTTAAGATCTATATTGCCAAGACAGCAGTCTTCAGATGCAGCGAAGCCCTCTTCGTATCCTTCCACCCTACCAACAAGGGGCTGAAAGCTTCTCCATCCATGATTGGACGATGGATCAGGTCAGCCATTGCTCAAGCTTACAGCACGCACCATTTCACTCCTCCACCTAACATTATGTCTCACTCCACGTAAAGTGCGGCTACATCAGCGGCGTGGGCGCGGCAGGCCTCGGTGGAAGAAATCTGCAAGGCAGCTACCTGGTCTACTCCTAATTCATTTATACAACATTCAAGTTGGAGAGATATGCATCGGCAGATGCAGCCTTCGGAAGGTGAGTATTCCAACAGGTTCTTCCTTCTTTCAGCTCCTAGGCCAGTCTCATGTCCCCCGAGGACACGCCAGCTTTGGTATGTCCCATGCATGACCACTGTCTCCAGCAACTTGGGAGAATGGGACGTTGGTTCTTACCTGATATGCCCCTTCTCCGGGCAGGTGGAGACAGTGGTCATCCCTGGGTCCTGACCTACCTCACAGGGAGGATCTGGGAGCATGTTGTGTAGTCTCAGAATGGAAAGCGATTGTTCACAGCACAGCAGTCTACTTATCTCCTTCGTCAAGAAAAGCGGGAGCATGCTCCTCAGAGACGATGACATTACTTTGGTAGACTCAGTTCTATTTGTTATTGACTGCCCGGAGAAGGGGCGTATCAGGTAAGAACCAACGCCCCATTCTCAAGGAGTTATAGGATTTAGAAAATCCAAAACTGAATGAGCAACTTATCATTTAAATCCTGTTTTTTGCATAATTGCTGAAATTTAACAACACAATTTCCCATCATTTTGTGGTGATAAACCAATAAAATATCTAACCTAATATAGAAATCTCTGGCTGTTTGGAGAAATACTGGAATATAGAAATATCAAGTTTTTGAAGAATAAAAGAGATGTTACTGATGTGATGTGATTAATTTGATTATTATTGGGTTCTATTTTCTCTCATTTAGTATTCAATAATTTGTTTAAATTTCCGACTAACTAGATTAATATTATGGATTCGTCTGTAATCAGTAATGTTGAATTGCAGCATTAGCTTTTGAGATAGTGATAAAATGGCATACAATAGCAGTTTGGGCAAAACCACTGTAACGTCTGATAGGCCAAAGAAAAGAAAAGGATTCAGACTATTTGTTTATTGATTTATAAGGCCATCTAATTATAAAATTAAGTGGCATACAAAATTGAATGAAAATAAGGTATAATAACACACAAGAAAATTAATGAACAACTGCACTAGGAAATTAAAATGTAAAATATCAACATTGAAGGTCCATATGGACCAGATGAAAGGAGCAACATCAATTCAGTGGTAATTTCTCTTAGCCTGTGATAGTTTCATACAGAGTAGGTCAATGTTGGAATCGGATAGGCCAGCGATGGCGAACCTTTTTTGGCTCGCGTGCCACAAGTGGGGGGAGTGCAGGGGGGTCGTGTGCAGGCATGCCACACCCATAATGCAATGGGCAACCCCCCAGTGCGCATGCGCGCACAACGCGCAACCCCCCCATTTTTACATGCTTTTTTTGCTCTCCCCAGGCTCCAGAGGCTTTATAGGAGCCTGGGGAGGGCGAAAAGAGCCTCCCCCGCCCCCCAGAGGCCCTCCGGAGGCTTCAGGGACCGTCCGGAGGCTTCCCTGAAGCCTTCGGAACGCTTAAAACCACCCTCCGAGCAAACCGGTTGCTCAGAGGGTCGTTTTAAGCGTTCCGAAGGCTTCAGGGACCGTCCGCTTTGTTGGGTTCTGAAAATTGCAATTGCATTAACTTTATAACCAGTTCTCACAGTTATTTCTGTTGTAGCATCCCCAAGTTCACATGATTCATAACTGGTGGTTCTTCATAATCATTGTAACTTCCCCCAGTCACATGACTATAATTTGTGTGTTTCACAGTTGGCTTCTGACAAGCTAAATCATGGAAAAAACAGCAATAAAGTCACAAGTCATTGTCATGTGAAATCTCTCTTGATGACAGTTGATTTGCTTAATGACTATAGTGGAAGAGATATAATAAGTCTGTCATGATCATGTAATATTATCCTTGCAATGAAGTTGCTGGTCCTAATTGTGTTTTAAAAGCAAGGACTACCTGAAATTATATTCCTTCACTGTTTTAGGAATTTGAAGCAATAAAATGCACTAGGTCAGGGGTGGGGAATCATGGCTCTTTTGCGACTTGTGGACTTCAACTCCCAGAATTCCAGAACCAACATAGCTGCCTCAGGAATTCTGGGAGTTGAAGTCCACAAGTCGCAAAAGAGCCATGGTTCCCCACCCCTGCACTAGGTAATAGTGGCATATGCAAATGAAGCTGGATGAAGCATACATTAAAGTTTATACTAAAGCTTTTATAGTGTGGTGATGGCCTTTGTAAATAATTAAGAACATTGATGTTCAATGTAGTTGTTTCAAATGATGTCATCAATGATAGAATTAAAATAATTTAACAGCCTGTTCTCTGCCCTAATGCCTGGCTGGGTAGGTGTGGCTGGATGGTCATGTGATAGGGTGGGTGTGGCCAACTTGATGTCACTCATGTTGAGGGGCATCTCTCCTCACCCGGACTCTCCTTGCCATGTGCGATCCCACCCCTCCCCTCCCTTCCCCACCACTCCTGAAGCCCCTCTTTTTAGTAATAAATAAACAAAGAAGCCAAAGACTAGCCAGGTCATTCAATTAAAGAAGATTATGGATCCAGGGAGGAAAGATGCCCACGATCGTCCCCTCCCACTCAATTAAGGGGACAGAGGAGACAACGAATGGCTGGGACGGGATTCAGTTATGTTGGAAGTACACCGCAAAAGGACAGTGGCTGGAACCACTAAAGTAGTGTAAAACAACCCTTCCCCTTTAAAAAAGTCAAGCCACGGAATAAAAGTACCAACAAAGGGAGGAAAAAACTCCAGAGAAGCTGCTCAGGCTATAGAAAGTCTGGGTGTAATAACAGCTGTTACAATGTAACAAGGTTTAGCTGCGGAAGCAGTTTCAGAAAACACTTAAGCAGGGCAATAAAGATAAGCAGGATTAGGCTAGAAACAACACACAGAAGCACATCAGAATGCTTCCTTCCTGCCTGACAGGATTAACCTTGCAAGATGGGAAAAATGAAAGGCTGTTGGAAGGAGATTTCTTCTAACAGCAGTTTGCCGAACTGCTCAGAAAGTTAGCTACCGGTTCTGCTGAACTGGTGCGAACTGGCTGAATCCCACCACTGGATATCATGCTTGGTATGCACAACCTTTTATGCTGAATATAGGGAATTTCTTATGAACATTGTAATTTATTTAGAAAATATTTGACATTGCCTGCAATATGATTGATAGCATAATTACAGACAACTAACAGCCGGATACAAGATTAAGATGTTGGGGGACATTTGGATTGCTATGTAGATTTCTTTGTGAAGTTTGAAAAAAACCCCACTAATGTCCATAGTGTCTTTTGATGGATGAATGTGAATGAGAGAAATTGAACATTCTTCAGTATGGCATTATATATATATATATTTATATAGGACAACTTTACTATTACTTTCTGGTCATATTTATCTTTTTCCCCCCATATGAAACTGTACCTACCTATAATCCTGTGCCTCTATTTGGAAATGAAAAATCACTGCTGAAAAATCAGGTAGCATTTTGGCATGCTTATGGAACTTTCCAGAAATATAAAGTACATTATTGTAAATTAATTTTAAAAGAAAATAGAGCCTGAAACTATGGCTTCTGGTATCTATGGAAGATACTGACTGAAAGAACTAAAACATTAAATAAAATAAGAAAATTAAATTAAATTGCTAGATCTTATTTAACAACTTATATTATTCTGAAAAGGAAAAGAATTGGTAAAATATATACTTTGTGGTTTCATGTTTTTTCTCTTATACCATGTAAAGAAGCTATATGATGGCCAAAAGCCAACTTGATGGAATGATTGAAGTTATTGGGTTAGTCCTGCCTTAGGCATAAAGCCAGCTAGATGATTTTGATTCAGTTGCTCTCTTTCAGACTTAGGAAGAAAGCAACTGCAAATCTCTTCTGAAATACCGTTGCCAAGAACAAGAATTAAGATTAGCTTGAAGACATATAAAGAGATCTTTACTTTTAGGCCCCAATAAAATAGAACAATAGAAGCTCAATTCAAAATATTCTGAGGCAACATTTTGAGAGACTGGAAAAATATTCCCTTGATTTTTTACCAAGTAAGCTTGTGTAACCCTGTGAGGTACTATTTCAATCTGGGAATATTGTATAATCTTTACTGTGGGACTTCAGTTGATATTTCTCCATTAGATTACTCCCTAATAGTCAATCAAAACAAGGGAAATATTTTATGATAGATCCCATTATAACAAGAAAATGAAACAATTTTTTCTATGAATGGTATTTCTTGAAAAGATATTCTATCCCAATTTGTTTAAGCACAATTATAATTGTTAATAACACATCAGAATAATCTATTAAAATTAATCCCGGATTGCTCTTTAGGTCCTAAAAGAATACCAGAAAATCTTTGAAGAATGATTTCCAAACTTCCACGAGGAGTGAAATAAAACCAATACAAGGATGCCTGGTCTTGCTGATGAATAAATAAGATTTTTTGTCCTCCAAAATGTTCTGTAGTTTTATTAGACACTACTGAAACACCACTAGAAAAGTTTTGTTTAAAAAAAAGATTGTTTCCATTTTTAAGGCTTTATTTATCATAATTTTAAATGTATATTGGCCACTTTGGTTAAAATTGCATTTTTAAGATGGCTTATGAAAATGAAACAAGAAATAACAAAAATATGATATAAAATATTTAAAATTATAATGAAGACCATCTAAAACTAGCATGTTGGTTTGGCTCAACAGTCTTAATATTATTCATAGGGTCCTGATTATGGACTTAACTTAACTTTATTCAATTTCTAGACCGCCCCTCTCTCAGAGAGACTCGGGGCAGTGTACAGTCATATTAAAACAATTGAACAATAAATATACATAGTATAAATATAAGATAAATAAAATAAATATAGGACTGGAGGAGGTAGCAATAATTCACTGTACAGATTTAGTTTAAGTTAGATTAAAATTTAAAAAAATTAAAAAAAATTAACCCTAAAAGCTATCCCAGATAAAAATATCCGCCAGGAGGTAAGAGTGGAACTATAGATGGGCCAGGCCGGCTAATTGAAACAGGTGAGTCTTAAGTTTTTGTCGGAAGGAGCGGAAGTCGGTAGTAGTTCTAATATCGGGGGAGAGGTCATTCCAGAGGGTTGGGCCCATCACAGAGAAGGCTCTACTCCTAGGCGCCGCCCGTTGGCATTGCTTGGTGGACAGCACCCAGAGGAGTCCCTCCCTGTGAGAGCGAATTGGTCGTAGGGATGTGTGCGGTAGGATGCGATCCCGCAGGTAACTAGGTCCTGTGCCATGGAGCGCTTTGAAGATGGTAATCAGCACCTTGAAACGCACCTGAAAA
Source organism: Natrix natrix natrix (assembly GCA_029891615.1). Taxonomy (NCBI): domain Eukaryota; kingdom Metazoa; phylum Chordata; class Lepidosauria; order Squamata; family Natricidae; genus Natrix; species Natrix natrix. The sequence goes on from JAKRSK010008311.1 coordinate 88,267, forward strand.
ACCACAGGCAGCCAGTGCAGCTCGCGCAGGAGAGGTGTTATGTGGGAGTACCTAGTACTCCCCATGATAGCCCGCGCGGCCGCATTCTGAACTAGCTGTAATCTTCGGGCGCATCTCAAGCGGAGCCCCATGTAGAGAGCATTGCAGTAGTCCAGACGAGACGAATGGGATGGGTATTATATCAACAGCAGATTGGCAGGGCAGAATCAGTTCTTCTTGTATGCGTACTTGTGTTTAGGAGAGATAACAATCATCCATAGAAAGGATTGGAACAATTAAATTTAGATTATTTCTGAGCTCATTTAAATATGTTAAATATTATGGGTCATGGAGGTGGACCAAATATACTTGGGATGTAGTGGTAGCCTCAGAGGACAGCAAGGAATCAGTTAGGGCAGTCCTGTCTCTGATTTTCCTCTCATTACTTCAGTTTCACAAGGGAACAATTAATATATGCTATAGTTTCTGGAAACAAATGATAAAATATGTCCTAGAAGGTTCTTTAACAACAGATCTAAAAAGTACTTCACTCCTGTCGTATAAAAATTTACTGTTTATTACAAAGACCTCATTAGTTTTAAGAAGGGTGATTAGAGCTTTGGCTGCTATGAGTAAGTTATTTCCCATTCAGTCATCTTTTTGTTAATCATTTGAAATTATTATTAATTTCATTATAATAATAAATAATGAACAATAATAATTATTCATTATGAATAATGAATAATAATTATTATTAAGAATGTTGGGCACACATTGATACATAATAAAGAATTAAAATATGTCTCTTTATATTCAGTCTAGCATTTTTAAAGGGGATTGACTAATTTCCTTTTTCTCACATCAGTTATATATAGAGAAATATTTATTTATTTATTTATTTAGTCAGTCAGTCAATTCCTGTATCCCCCAATTCAACCAAGTTACTCTGGGTAATTTAAATTTCTAAAAAAATTCTAAAATTATGCAATACCAAGTTATTCTGCCTGTTACACAGCTGTTGGATCTTCTTTCTTTACCTTTGTTTCATTATGGCAGGAAATGAGAAATGGATTTTAAAGTTTGATTTAGGATATAATATAAAGTTTCAAATACAACATTATTTTTGGAAAATGATTGCAGAAAACAAGAGAAGTATGTTTAAATTCTAACTAAACTATGAATCAATTCATATAACCCATTTAAAAATCAGGAACAAATTGCTCAAACAGTGAAACACACACACTTCCCCCCCTTACACATATACATTCTGCTTGCCCGTCTGCCTATCTCTACTTATCTACCTACCTACCTACCTACCTACCTACCTACCTACCTACCTACCTACCTACCTATTGTGTAGTGATTGAGTTATATCACATAAAGGATTACTCAACTGTAATGCATATATTGTTGAAATTTGATTACACACACACACATACACACAAACACAAATACACCATTATGCCTGCAAAGGAATAAATGGAGACAATTCTATTACATCCAGATTTTGTTGTTAACTGTAGAATAAGGTTTTTCATATTATTCCTTTTGGGTTTATTTCTGTATTTGTATATGAATATGTTAAATTCATATTCATATTCTTTCTCTTCCTCATTATAAAAAAGGAAATATTTTTACATATTAGTGACAACTAAAACACTGCAGAATGTTGTTTTTCACTTTCAGTTAATACAATATAAATACGTGCAGAAATCTGTGACAATTTTATAAAATAATTTCAATAATTAAAAATTTTAACGTGCTCTTTGCCTAATGAGCAATCTTTACCACCTTCTCATTATTGATTGCTGGAGGGGTCTATGATCTTTTGGAAGAGCCTTTTTGCACCTGAGAGGAGCATTGGCAGATGAATAAGACTGTACTACTGTTAATGTTCTCCTGCATCCACTGGGAACTCCACATGCAAAAAGTAACAAAACTGGTGGTAACAAAATGAAGGATCCCAAATGGCATGTTATGTGTAGATGTTTGTGTCAGCTCTGTTAAATCAAAACTATTTCAGCTTTAGTCTTCTCAGGGGAAACTTCACTTTGCACCATTGCTTTCACTGGGGACACTTAAATTGATAAAATCTATCAAAAAAACGCCTCCCCTTCCTTGCTACTACCAACACTAATTTCCCGTCTTTGTGGCAGAAAGTAATAGGGCTTCGGAAGTGATAAAACATGTTGTAGAAGTCCTTATTGACATCTGTGCCCTTTGCAACTGAGTAGGAACTTTGGGGACTAACTGAAGGAATTCAAGACTGCTGCTTATAATTTTTCCTAGGAAATAATTGCTGTTTATTATACTTAAAGCGCAGGGAAAGATATATCTATAGAAGAAAAGCAGCAATTGCCTGATTCTGCAAAAGATGAAAAAATATTGCCAGTGATTTTAGATAAACATGTAGAAATGCTTTCACCAGACTCAAAAAGCCTGAAAGAAGAAATTACTATATCTCCTCAAGAACATGTGCCAAGTACTAAACAGAAAACTTTGCAAATTACTCCAGAATTCAAAATGAAGGACACAGCTGAAGCTAAGGTAATTATTGGAGACTTTTTTTGGGGGGGAGGAAACTTTCAGTTGTCATATTACCAAGATGTAACCTTATAAGGACCAATGCCACTGTCTCCATACATAGGAATATACATGTATTACAGAACCATAGCAAAGTATTGGTGAAAGATTAGGAATTATACAAATTATTTCAGATTAGTCCATATGCAAAAAGCAGATATATGAAAAATGTGTGGAATATTTCAGCAATAATAATTTAAAAATTAGGTACTTGTAATAATTTTATAATATCTCTTCTTTTAAAAAAATAGAAGTAGAGTGTAAATGGAGGTGAGCATTATGTGTATTTCTGTTAGTGTTATTCTGATCTAATCCTTTACATCAAGCTGCCAGAAAGAGGAAGATAGAATCCCAAAATTTTTAATACAACTCTTGCTTCTTTATGGTTTTCCTGAATCATATATGTGCATAACAAATTCACACAATACTTGGGTCAACCCTAAATGTATAATGTTAGTTAATCCTTATTGTCACCCAATTTGCTAATCAATCAATCTCATACATTTGATGAGTTACCTTGTTACACAAGAAGTATAGTGTAGTTACTAATTAAGCAACATTCGAGAGAAAAACTTAAGTAAAAACAACATTTGAGAAAGGAAGATATGCATTCTTGCCCCAGTCAAGGCCTGACTTGACTATTCTCTTCGTTTATGGCAGTGCTTCTCAATTATTTTCTGTCATGCCCCCCCTAGGAAGAAGAAAACATTTTGCGCGCCCTGCGCGACTGTAACTAGTATCATTTGTCTATAAAATTGTTATAAGTACACCTCTGCATAACACTGTATCCTTATTAACGTATAAGTGAATAAAAAAAGAAAGAAATGTGGATCAATTTACAACAAAAAATAGCTTTATTAACTGTAGCAGAAAAGATTTAAAGGAGCACAGGATTTAAAGGAACACAATATTAAAAAAAACTTTAACCTGCAAAACAAAAATATATAAAATAATTTGAGCTGAGCCCCCCTTTACGGAGCCTCGCGCCCCCCTGGGGGGCCCGCCCCACTATTTGAGAAGCACTGGTTTATGGAGACCTGATAACAGATTGATTGCTACACATTCTCATACCAGTCTATATTATGGAAAATTACAATCTCTTATACTGTATTTATTACTTTGTTGGATCAGATTTAGATAACTCTTTATGCTTCTATTTTGATAATAATAAACCATCCCCTACATACATAACAGTGACAATCTGTTTGCAAAACCCATATAAGAATTTTCTGGAGTACTAAAGACTTTTGGCGTGAAACATATATGTACACTATTAGCATGCATATTTCTGAGTGGGGTTTCTGCTAATTTCCTTTATTAGCTTTAACATCTGGGTACATCTCAGTAAAATCTTGTTCCATTAGTTTCCTTTATGAAGTACTTTTCTTCAATTTTTAAAATTTGATCTACATTTTCCCTCATATTAATATACATATTATTACATGGAGTATGAAGGATAATAACATTAAAAGTGTCCTTTGGAATGTTTATTACATATAGAGGAAAATTATCAGCAATCAGTAGGCAATCTCTTGCTTCATGCCTTTACCCCATTGTGCAATTTTGTTTTCTTTATCACATTTCTAACTGCCCTTTCTATGTAAGTGAATCCTTATTGTTAGTGCATCACGAATATTTCCAGGGATGTCAAACTCAATTCCATTGAGGGCCGCATCAGCATTGTGGCTGCCCTTGGGGTGCCGAGTGAGCATGGTTGTGTGGTCGCAACCCAATGGCTGGCCTGGCCAGCTTGATGTAGCTCGCATCAGGCCCTGTGGAGGAATTGGGCAGGGCTGGGAGGAAGAGAGGGGTTCCAGCAGAAGGGGGCTGGACCAGGGTGGGTGCCAGTACCTGATCCAATGGAGGAACAGAGGGATTGTTGCAATGCAGCCCAGCTCATCACCATTATTGCCACACTGTGACCCCTGCACACTCGGTCACCACCATTGAACCCTCATTCTTCAGCAAGCCTGCCACCTGCCCATTCACAAAGGCCCCAGAGAATGGGAAAGGGGGAGCCATGATCTCCAAGAGGCAGCTGGGAGACTGCAGCCTGCGTAGTGCAGGTGGGTCAAAACCCCGCGACTGCCGGACTGATGCTCCAAGAAGCAGGTGGAGGCACCCAATCAGGCCTGCCAGATGCCTTGGCAGCCACATAGCCTGCTAGATGCACAGCTGTTTGCTTGGTCACAGCCATGGGTAGCCATGGGCAAAAACATCATGGGGTTGCAGTGAGGTAGCCCAGCTGGTCACCGCCATGCTGCAGCCCCTGTGCACTTGGCACCCTCCTCAAACCTCTTTCTCCAATGAGCCTGCCATTCTCCTCATTCCCGATGGCTCCGGCAATGGGAAAGGCAGGGAGCAGGTTAGCTAGAGGATGCACAGAGGTTGTAGCATGGTGGAGACTGGCTGGGTTGCCTCACCACAACCCCACAATCTGTCTTTGCCTGCAACCTCCGTGACTGAGACAGAGCAGGTGCTGTGCATCTGGCAGGCCGTGTGGTCGCCCATGCATCTGGCAGGCCTGATTGGGTGCCTCTGCCTGCTTCTTGGATCATCATTCCAGTAGTCGCAGGACTTAGACCCACTGCACTGCAGGGCTGCCGACTCCCCGCTGCCTCTTGTGGATGGGGCTCCCCACCTTTTCTGTTTGCCAGGGGCTTCGTGAACGGGGAGGTGGGTGGAAGACTCTTCCTGCATGTGAAGTGGAATTAGAAGATGAAGTTGGACAACCCCACTCCACCCTGTCACTTGCCTCCCCTCATCTCATGACAGCAACAATGGCAGCAGGTGAAGGTAGAGGCATGGTTAGAGGCACGTAATCCAGCCTGTCAGATGCACCGGGTGGCTGCCCAGCTGCCTGCCCCATCCCAGCCATGGTGACCGTGGGTAAGCAAAGACAAACAGTGGGACAGAGCATGCGGGTGGGTGGAAAGTCACCCAGCACTTCCAACAGGCCGGATCATGTGCCTCCTCCCCTGTACCTCTCACATGCTCACTTCCTCCTGTGCATGCTCCGGGGGTGTCAGGCAGGGGTGGACAATCCCTCATTGTCTCTGGGGTGGCCATGCAGGCCAAATCTTGACCTTGTGTTTGTTATATCTGGTTGAAGACTTTGTTCCTGCCCTCAAACAATAAGGGCAAGAATGCAAGCAAGCAGTGAATCTGAGTCATGGATGTTTTTTTTCCCCTAGACTTTTGATTCCTCCTCATAGAGTCGTGGCTAGAGCAGAGGTGGGTTTCTGCCAGTTCAGCCAAACCAGTCGTAGAATTCAGGCCTGGGTTGCAGAACTGGCAGCGACCCAGGCCTGACATGTCCCCGAACTTGTTCTCTGGTGTCTTCTGTCATTGCCGGCATGGGTCTGCACATGCACAGAGCAATTTTTTGTCAAATGTGCATGTGCAAGCAACACGTGGCTGGTGTGTGTGCACAGCGAACTGGTACTATCCAGTTCAGGAACCCACCTTTGGCTAAAACCTTTGCGCAGTTTTGTGCTGTGTGCCAGTTGTGCTGAATCAAGAGACCCTGCACTAAAACCCTGGTCATCTCACTCTTGGACTATTTCAACATGCACTATAGGGGCTTACCCTGGAATAATATTTGGAAGCTACAGCTGGTGCAGGATGAAGCCACACAGACAATTCTAGGGGCTTCTAGAGTGGTCCATGTTACGCTGCTATTCCATAGGCTGTTCTGGTTGCCAGTTTGCTTCCAGGTTCACCTCTTTGATTTCTATTTCTTGGTTAGTGAAATGTACACTTGCAGAATTAATACACTATCTCCTTCACAGAGTATATATGCAACAGTATATTCAAAAATTGTTTTTAAATTTCATATTAATAAATCCATATTTTTGTATCTTGTATTCAGTTGCTATAAATTAATATACAGAAGCTCTCTAATCATATTTTATTCCATTTCATAAAGAATAGACAGAAAACAAGAAAATAATCATTAAATTGTGTAGAGTATATGAAAAGATCAACAGATTTAATATATATAACAAAAAAGCACATAATATTCTATTTACTATTTTAAAAATTATTTTCAATAGCCTTTAACATTGCAAAAAGAAATTCCAAGACTTGACATAGACTCGGCAGGCCTTCAAAAAGGTAATTGTCATTCTCATTTTGTTATTTTACTCTTAAAAATTATAAAACATGCATAATATCTTATGTAGTGTTCTTTGAAAAAAGAAATCTTACGTTACAATCCTAGTATAATCGCAAAATATATTTTTAAAACTGTAATTTACTTATGAATAAATCGTAAAGGTGATTTTTGAAGGTGTGTATTATAAATCTACATGATCCTCAGCCCCATTAAGTAAAATATTTATTAGACTGTATGCAGTGGTGAATTTCAATTTATTTTAGAACCTATTCTGTAGGTGTGGCCTGTTTTGTGGTCATGTGACCGGGTGGAAGTGGCTTGGTGATCATGTGACCAGGTGGGAGTAGCTTGGCAGGCATGTGACTGGGTGTGAGTGGCTAAGTCAATGTCAATGAATTCTTTGCCCTAAAGAATGACCTATAAAAAGAAGATATAAAAAAAGGAAATTTATTATTTTGTGCACTTACTACTTAAATAAGAATAAAATAAGTACACAAAACAATAAAACAGCTACTTACAGAAGAAATATGGCTGTCCTTGTCAGTCTTAAACATTACTGACCACCTTACACCTCACATTTCCAGCCCCTCTGCCTCTTCCCTCTTCCCGGATTCACTCGAAGTTTTAAAAACTCACAGCCTGTGCACAGCACACACACTTCCAGCCCCTCTGCCTCTTCCCTCTTCCTGGATTCACTCAGACATTTTTAAAAACCACAGCCTGTGCACAGCACATACACTTCCAGACCCTCTGCCCCTTCCCTCTTCCTGGATTCACTCAGACGTTTTTAAAACTCACAGCCTGTGCACAGGCACACACATGTCCAGCCCCTCTGCCTCTTCCCTCTTCCTGGATTCACTCAGATGTTTTTAAAAGAGTGGAAGAGTGTGTGCGTGTGCACAGGCTGTAAGTTTTAAAAAACATCTAAGTGAATCCAGGAAGAAGGAAGAGGTAGAGCGGCTGGAAGCGTGCTTTCCTATAGCAACTTCCAGCCCCTCTGCCTTCTCCTCCTTACTGGATTCACTCAGACGTATTTTAAAACCCACAGCCTGTGCACATACACACACTCTTCTAGCAGCCCCTCTTCCCAAACATCCTACTCCCTCCCCAGCCCACCCACTCACCAGTTCTTTCTTCTTCTGGTTTTTCTTCTGAGAACTTTTCGGCAGCATGGTGAGGATGGGCGGGGCGAGTGAAAGATCGAAGGAGGGGAGGGAGCGTTCCAGTATGGGGCCTCCTGACCAATGGGTACGGGAAGGCACCCTAAATTTCACCACCCTGTATGGCTGTACCGGTCCGTACCGGTTGAAACCCAACCCTGACTGTATGGATAAAAAATTCTTCAATCCCAATCCAAAAGTACATTCCATAAAGACAGGAAATACAATGTTTATGCTATTCTTTTGTGCCATGTATTTCTTGTTCTGATAGACTACTCTTAAACTGAGATTCTTCAGTTGTGCTGTGACTTCCAGGTAACATGATTTCACAGATATTTGTGGGCATGTGTTGTGTGTGTATAAACACAATTTATACAAACACAAGAATTAAAATGGATCTCAAATATAACAGGGCTTAAATATTTCTTAACACATACACAGCATGGTTTTAATGATTGTTATGCTTTGTGTTATAATATGTTAAAAAGTATTTTGGTTTTATAGAGGAGGAAAGTCCCAACTTGATCAGTAAAAGCATGCTTCAGTTAAAAGATCATTTGTCTGAACTAAAGGGAATGCTTGAAGCTGAAACTTTAGCAAAACTCTTGCTTGAGTCTGACAAAGGTAAGTATCATCGAGATATAAGAGCAGAACAAAGTGCATTCTTTGCTGGGTGTCTTCAAGATCACATTCTATGTAGGTCTAAAGTTTCAGTAAGATATTTTTAAAAATGAAACTAGAAATATTTAAGAATGATAAACCCTATGATTTACAGAAGGGATGCTAGGATTTTTACTAGTTATTTTTAATTTGGCTAATTTAAAGTAATTGACCCCCCTCCCCATTCTAATCAAAGTGTGTATGTGTTTATGTACTATATATTCACTCAAACATATACATATACATATACAGAAACTTTTTTACTTTACTTTACTTTTATTTAGATTTTTATACCGCCCCCTCTCCCCAAAGGGACTCGGGGCGGTGTACAGTCAAATAAAAAACACATCAATAAATAGAAAATACAAACACAAAGAGGAGGCAATAAGAAACTGTACATATCTGAAGCAAAGTAATTAAAAGCAATATTTAAATAACCCTAAAAATACCCAATTAAAATATCTGCCAGGAGGTAGAATAAAACTATAAATGGGCCAGGCCGGCTAAACGGAACAGGTGAGTCTTCAGTTTTTGTCGAAAGGAGCGGAAGTCGGTGGTGGTTCTGATATCGGGGGGGAGGTCATTCCAGAGGGTTGGGCCCATCACAGAGAAGGCTCTACTCCTAGGCGCCGCCCGTTGGCATTGCTTAGTGGACGGCACCCGGAGGAGTCCTTCCCCATGAGAGCGAATCGGTCGCAGGGAAGTGTATGGTAGGATGCGATCCCGCAAGTACCTAGGTCCTGAGCCATGGAGCGCTTTAAAGATAGTAATTAACACCTTGAAACGCACCCGAAAGACCACAGGCAGCCAGTGCAGCTCGCGCAGGAGCGGTGTTACATGGGAGTACCTAGTACTCCCCATAATAGCCCGCGCGGCTGCGTTCTGGACTAGCTGCAGTCTTCGAGCGCGTCCCAAGGGAAGCCCCATGTAGAGGGTATTGCAGTAGTCCAGCCGAGACGTCACCAGTGCATGAGTGACCATGCGTAGGGCATCCCAGTCCAGTAGGGGGCGCAATTGGCGCACCAGGTGAACCTGGTGGAACGCCCCCCTTGCCACGGCTGCCACATGGTCATCCATTGACAGCCGGGCATCTAGGAGGACGCCCAAATTGCGCGCCCGTTCCACAGGGGGCAATTGCTCGCCCCCTGTCAAGATGTTAAAAAGTTTGCTAGGCATGAACTGACATTCAAGAGTTAAACTAAGAAAGTTTTATTGCGCAGGTCATAAAACAAAATGTTATCTGAAAGTGATTTATTGCGCATGCGTTTACACATTCCAAAAATTCCTTTCTTCTTTGTTCGGCTGCCAACTTGGCAACCGGAGCTTTCATTATCAAAATGTAACAATTAGTTATTTTCTGTTTCATTTACTTTTATTATTTTCGTATTAAAGTTTGTTTATTAATTAGAATATACTTGTCAAAGACTTTTATTTTATTTTTCTTAATATCTCAAAAGATATGCGGAAGGGGGAATCAGCCCGATCCATTGATCTCAGATATCAGGCGTTTTTTCCCCTGACAGCTTGGTATGCAGAGTTTGGTTTGATGATACCAGCTGAGATGGCTACAATTTATGGCTGTATTTTCCCTTCGAGCTATCTTAAGATAACCGACTAAGGCTAATTAGCCATGTCGAAGAAGAGAAAGAAAAGAAAAAAACGCGGACATGGAAAGCGCTTGAAAGAATCTATTTCCTCAGACACAGAGAAACAAGAACCTTCAAACGTATTCCAGGAGCAACAAAGTGCCGAGCCAGATGTGGGGGAAGGAGCTACAGAAGGCAAGATCTACGGACTGAGGTCAGTAAATCTCCCTCATTATCAAGATACAATTAATGAACGGCAAAAGTCTAAACGGCAACTACCGGCAGAAAAAAAATCCTCCCACGCAGAAAGCAAAGTTTATGAAATCTCCCCAAATGATGAGCAAGAAATGCAAAGCTATCTATATCGATTAAAGCTGTTTGAAAAATATACTAGGGAGGTGAGAGAGTGCTTTAACGAAATAAAGCGAAGTAGGAGGAGCTCCCCCACTCCCAAAATATTTGAGGACGCCATCTTGTCTTCAAAACAACAGCCTAAGACACACCCCACAGAGTTCATTGGTCAATTAGAACAAAGAGACATGTACACGTCACCGAGGTCACGTGGTCCCTTTGAGCCCATTGAACTTCCGGCCACGTATAGAGGGCTGCAGCCAAGAAGTGAAGCTGCACTGCCATCTGCTGGCGGAGAAAAATTATTACAGCAAAAGATGATGCAGTTTCATCAAAGCTCTAAAGATTTACCTATGAGCCCTTTAGAAGCCAAAACTTTGCCCCCAAAGGTTAAGTCTTCAACACCCCCTGGCGGTGTGGAATCCTCCCTAGATGGAAAAAGGCAAAGCCAAAGGCGAATTCGAGGAAGCCAATTTGATGTTGCCACGCAAAGGCCAATGATGCAACCCCAGCATCCCCTGGTTCAACAACCAGCTTTGCAACCAGAACAACAAATTGTTCCGATGCACATTCCTCAGCAGGTATTCACAGTCACCCCCTTGACTGGTGAGTCCAAATTAAAGGAGTCGGGAGAGAATTATAAAGCCTGGGTCAGTGAAATTGCGCTCTTGCTTCGAAGAGAAGGCACACATTGCATGATTTTTAATCCTCCTCCTCCACCGTGGACACCTGCGAAAAGAGACTTGGAAAATAGAGCAATCACAACTTTACTCATGTCAATGGAAATTGAGATCCAAGGTATCTTTCCACCTGATGCAACTGCCCAAGAAATTTGGGCTATTTTGGAAGATTGCTACAGGCCCGTTTCAATTGAATCTTCATGTTTGCTCATGTCTGAGTTCCATGGTTCGAAGTTGAAACCTGGTGAACGAATTGGTGGACATTTGACCAAACTGAAAAGAATGAGAAGTGAATTGAGACAAAATGGCCATGTAATCGATGATATCCAAATGATTAGCATCATCATTAACTCATTGAATTATGAATGGAAAGATGCTGTTGCAAAGATTAACTACGTGCCTATTGCTCAACGCACAGTTAACCACGTTTGCAGACTTTTAGTGGAAGACTAAGCTATCAGGTTAGCTACACCACATCTGCAACGACCCCCAGCGTCGAAGGCTCCAGCCAGACGTCCCTTCCGAGGAAGAGGCTACGCTCCAAGGATGCCAAAATGCTACAACCTGCAACCGTGTTGGGACATGACACCCGGGATTGTCCCCAACGAGTTCCAGCTCCCGTCACGTACCAGCCCAGAGGAACAGATTCCAGAGGCAGAGGTAGAGGCGGAAGACAAGGCCGTAGTGGTCCAAGGCGTGATTCACAAGCTCCACTTGTGACACTGGCCCATAACCAACGTTCCACAACCTGATCCAAAGTTCGACAGACGTCTTTTGTGGACTTTAGATAGTGGAGCAGCTGTGCACGTTACCCACAGAAGGGAACTTTTCACAGAGATGGGCGAACCAGAGCCCGAGTATCGAGAAACTGTATTCCTTCACCCAACCACACTTGCAAGGTTATGGGAAAAGGAACTGTTTACATTGAAGAACTCGATACACACATCCCTGATGTTTATTACATACCTTCAGCAACCAGTAATTTGCTTAGTCAAAGTCACTTGTCTAGAGAGTTAAAGTTCCAGGTTCACCACCTCGAAAAAGCAAGTTACTTAGTTAAAGATGGAGATATTGTTGCTGAAACCATGCTGATTGGTGGTGTTTATTACTTAAAGCCAAAGCCTAAAGGGCAAGCACAGGCAAGTATGCAAACTCCAAAAAGGCACAACGCGAACCCAGAGAGAGTTGTCCCAGAGAGAGAAAACGTTACTGTGCCAAAGGCTCCTAAAGCCAACAAACAAAGAAAACAGAAACAGGTTGCTCAAAGCAAGCCTGATGGTCCTCATGAAACTGTTAATGTTGAGAATTCACTAACTGGTAAACCTTTGCATTCCAGGTGTATTCACAAGTGGCACAGAAGATTGGGACATGCCAGTTTCCGTGTTCTTAGAAAGATGCCGGAGTTCGCAAAAGGTTTGGATCTAAAGGGGTGTAAGGTGTTTTTGGATTGTGCGGTTTGCAAAAAGGCTAAATCCAAGGCGGCTTCAATTCCAAAACACGCTACACGCCTGTCAACACGCATTTTTGATTTGGTACACACTGACATAGTGGGTCCTTTCCCACCAACACTTGGTGGCAGAAAGTATTTTTTAACAATTGTAGATAATCATTCTAGATATGGATTTGTATATCCTATGAAAGAGAAATCTGAGACCTTTCAGATCTTTAAAGACTTTGCAGCTTTTGTTTCTACACAATACCAAGTTCGCATCGCCAGAATCCAGAGTGACCGTGGTGCAGAATTCATGTCTCAGTGTTTCCAGGACTGGATGCGTAAGAATGGAATTCTTCATCAGACATCTGCTCCACATACACCGGCTCATAACGGAGTCGTAGAAAGAAGACAAGGGGTTCCACAAACCATGATGCGTTGTCTTCTAGAAGATGCCAATCTCAGTAACGCATACTGGGGTGAAGCAATCAAATATGCAAATTACATTGTCAACCGTACTTGGAGCAGTGTAATCAATCAAACTCCTTTCTACATGCTGTATGGCTACAAGCCCGATCTCAAGAACCTCCATATTTTTGGTTCATATGCTATGGTGAACACTCCCTTAAGTCAAAGAAGAAAGGGAGGTACAGTAGCAAAGAGACTGAGATTTATGGGTATTGATGATAATTCAAAATGGTTCAAATTCATTCGATACTAAACATGTGATTGTCATTTCACAATCTGCTAATTTTGAGGAAGATATTGACTGGTCCAGGATTCATTCCAATGATCCTGAAGTTTATTTTCCTAGAGATGGTGTTCCAGATGCCACGCAGCCTGATGACAATTCGCAGGCAGATATTCCTTCTACCAGTTCTTCACAACCTGATGTTCCGTCTTCGCAAGCCGCGGATGCTGATGCTAGCGACGAACGTGAGGACGAGGATGATGATGAAGAAGAAGAAGAAGACTGGTCTGTTGCTCCTAGACGCTCCAAGAGGGCCACAAAAGGAATCCCTCCACAACGTTATTCATGGCAACTGACAAAATCACCATTACCTTTGATTTGCAACGTTACTCTTCCTCCTGAGACATTCACACAAATCAAACAGCTTCCTGATTCAGAACAAGACAAGTGGTATGATGCAATGCAGGATGAAATGGACAGTTTAAAGAAACTTAATGTATTCACACCTGCAAAACCTCCAGCAAACAAGAAAGTCATTGGCACCCGATGGGTCTACAGAATCAAGAAGAAACCAAATGGTGAGTCTTTATACAAAGCCAGACTTGTAGCTCAGGGTTTCGCTCAACGTTATCCTGAGGACTACACAAACACTTACTCACCAACAGTCAGAACTGAAAGTGTAAAAATTGCCTTTAACCACTGCAACTATTCTTGGTTTAGAAGTTTTCCAATTTGATGTGGACACAGCTTATCTACATGCAGACCTAGATGAAGAGATCTACGTGAGAAGCCCTCCAGGATTCCGAAAGCAAGAAGGGGATACCTGGTTCCTGAACAAAAGTCTTTATGGTCTGAAACAGTCAGGTTTAATGTGGTATTTATGTCTTACTGACAAACTAAATTCAATGGGCTTTATTAAGTCCGAAACTGATGAATGCGTGTTCACAAAAAGATCTAACAATGCATATGAGATAATTCTTGTTTATGTTGATGATATTGTTTATATTGGTCCAAATAAGAAAATGAGTGAGATTTTTGCTAAAAGTTTGCAGAGATACTTCACACTAAAATCTTTAGGACACATTAGCACTTATTTAGGTGTTCAAATTGAAAAGACACAGAAGGGGTTTTAGTCTTTCACAAGAAGAGAAAATTGACCACATTCTACATCATTGCAACATGAAAGATGCTAGCACAACAAAGACACCCATGCAAACAGATTTTCACAACTTAACACATGAACCAAGTCCTGAGTTCGAGGATCAAACACTTTATCGTTCAGTCATTGGTTCACTATTATACATTAGTAGTTGGACCAGACCTGACATCGCACTTAGTGTTAATCTTTTATCACGACACGTAGGTAAGGCAACACAATTTCATTGGTCATGCATTAAGAAGTTGTTGAAATACCTAAAACACACTAAACACATGAAGTTATTGCTAGAACCAACACACACTGATCAACCAAAGTTGATTTGTTTTGCTGATTCCGACTGGGCGAGCGACAAGAAGTCACGCAAAAGCACTTCTGGTTACATGATGTTCCTAAATGGTTGTCCTGTTTACTGGCAAGTGAGAAAACAGAGTTTTGTTTCATGTTCATCTACTGAAGCTGAATATGCTTGTGTTTCAGATGCTTGTAATTCTCTAACGTGGTTTGATGCTTTGATCACAGATATCTGGACACGTCCGATTCGACCAATCACCGTGATGGAAGATAATGTATCTGTTGTTTATATTTCTGAGTCACATTTTACAGGTTCTAGGTCCAGACACATTGACATTCGTTATCAAAACACAAAGCAATTAGTTAAGCAAGGTTTTGTTAAATTGCAATATGTTTCTACACATGATCAGATCGCAGACATGCTTAACAAACCACTTGCCGCAAATCAACACGAATATCTGCGAAAGAAGATGTGCCTTAATTGATGATTTGATGACGTCAGCCCAGACTAGCAAAAGAAGGGGTGTCACGATGTTAAAAAGTTTGCTAGGCATGAACTGACATTCAAGAGTTAAACTAAGAAAGTTTTATTGCGCAGGTCATAAAACAAAATGTTTATCTGAAAGTGATTTATTGCGCATGCGTTTACACATTCCAAAATTCCTTTCTTCTTTGTTCGGCTGCCAACTTGGCAACCGGAGCTTTCATTATCAAAATGTAACAATTAGTTATTTCTGTTTCATTTACTTTTATTATTTTATTATTAAGTTTGTTTATTAATTAGAATATACTTGTCAAAGACTTTTATTTTATTTTTCTTATA
>JAKRSK010008313.1:0-58145 GCA_029891615.1 Natrix natrix natrix
TGCCGGGAATACTCAGTTTTTTTACTCAGTCCAGCCTGAAGAGACGCAATTCCAAATCTCTCTAGACTAATAGATAAGGTAATTTCATGTTTGGACTCCTCTAAGCCTGGATTTAATTTAATTTATTTTACTTTGATTTGATTGAAGCCTTTGGGATAAATAACGAGGCGTGCATTCGGCAGCAGCCCGAGCCGCTCGTCATGTGGATTTGCCGGCAAGCTCCTCTCGGCAGGGAAATGCCGTTGACTCTCCCGGCTAAATTAGAGGCTGGTTCGCCGCCTTTCTAGCCGCATCGTTGCGCTCTGGGGTTGGTTCGCCGCTCCACGCCGCTTTTTTCCCGGGAGCGATCCACTTTGCGAAGTGGGATCTTTCTCCCGAAGACATTGCCTTCATGCCTGGTTATTGGGACTGGCTCCGCTTTCGTTTCAGAGCGCTGCAGCCCAGGCGTAGTTTAAATCTCCCGCTTAAATGTCGGGCGCCATTTTGGCTTGATTTTTTTGCCGCGTTTTTGCGAAGGGGAAGGAAGGCGGGGCCTCCCTTCCCGCCCAATTACTGACGTTACGTCAACTGCTCTCTCCTATTTCTCGCACTTGCCTGGTTCGCTCGGCTAGAGATACATCGTTGCAGCTGCTTCTTAGTACTGCTACTTGCCTTCGATAAGGTCTTTTGTGAGGAGATTGAGCTTTTCGCTTTCATTCGCATTTAGTATGGCAGAATCCACTAATTCTGGAGGTATTGTAAATACCACCAATGTGGCCCGTTCGGAATCCGAGGCTGATGTTCCCTCCAGGGTGGGTAGGGCCACAACCAGGGCCTCCACCCATGCTTCCCGGGCCTCCTCAGCAGCCCCGGACAGGGTCCAAAGGCGCAGGGACAGAACCAGGGCACCATCTAGAGCTCCCAGGGTGGCCAATCCTTCGCCTCCGGTGCTAACCCCTCAGGGTCCCACACCGCGTTCCCCCCCGGTCTCACCTGGCAATCGAGGCTGGTCTCCGGACCTCCCCTTACCACAGGCCCCAACCTCCGAGGAGGGAGACTTAGAAGGCCAGTCTTTCCCGGATTTGCCAGCACAGGGCGTGGCTTCGGCCCAACCCATGGCTGGGCCTTCTGCAACCTTCACGCCCACGTTTGCAGGCTTCAGGCCTACGGAGGGCCAGGAAATGGGCCTTCACCCAGATTTTTATCAAATGATATCTGATGCCATTTTGAGGGGGGTGGATGCAGAGTTACAACGTAGATCCAACACCCCCAGGGCCTCGTTAGCGCCTAGGGAGGCTTCCACTTCCCAGGCCCAGCCCTCCTCACCCTTTCCCTCTGAATATAGTGAGGAATCTGCCTTGATGGAGGAAGGTGAGGTGTTAGATATTGAATTATCCGATGATGAGGGCATTCCAGTGGACCAACCCTCCTCAGGGTTATTTCGCCCAACCTTATTTAAGTCTTTATTATTTAAGGCCAAGGCTACCACTAACATGGGCGGTTCCACCACCCAGGATAGCACCGCTGTGGGATTGGATGCCACGGAGCGCCTGTTTGCAGAGCAGGTTTCAGAACAGGAAGCTATTCCCTTTCCCAAGCTCTTTAGCGATGTTATTCAGAAACAGTGGGCGCAGCCCACTGCTGTGGCCCCCCCTAGCAATGGGGACAACAAATTATACATTTCCACTCCGGAATTGGAAAAGATTCTCCAATTTCCTTCTGTGGATGCTCCCATTGCGGCCCTGGCCTCCCCTGCACTCATTCCTTCGGAGATTTCTGAGGGATTGAAGGCTGAGGACCGCAAGGCCGAAATGGTCATACGTAAGACACATCAAGCAGCGGCCTGGGCCTTACGTGCCGCCTCTGCGGCGTCCTTCTTTAATCGTACATCTTTGGTCTGGCTCAGGCAACTACAGGCTAGGCTTGCCCCTGAAGACATGAGACTTCACCAGGATGCCACAAAATTGATGGCGGCTCTGGAATATTCTGCGGATGCCACTCTTAACGCGGCCAAGTTCGCTTCCCGAGCCGTAGTTTCTAATGTAGCCTCTCGTCGCCTGTTGTGGCTTCGCCATTGGCAGGCAGACGTTCGTTCTAAATGACGTTTGGCTTCCACGCCCTTCAAGGGTGAGGCCCTGTTTGGCTCCGTTCTTGATCCTATTCTTATCGAGACGAGGGACAAACGTAAAGTCCTTCCTTCTGCCACCAGACGCAATGATAGGAGACAGCAACCATATAATAGACGCCAAAACTTCAGGGCTGGGGACTCGGGATTCACCACCACTCCTTACGTTCCCCAATATAACCGAGGTAACCAAGCTCAGGATAGGGGCCAGGACCGCTTCGGTTCTAGGGATAGGAGTCGCCAGCAGTCCCAACCACAGGCTCAGTCTAGGCGGCCCTTTCGAGGGGGCGGCAACCGGTCCTTTCGCAGGTACCGGTGACTCCCAAGGGGAGGGGGCCATAGGCGCTCGGCTTCTGGCCTACGCTCATCAATGGGCGGAGACCACATCCGACGCCTGGGCCCTTCAAGTAGTGAGGCAGGGCCTCACTCTGGAGTTTCTGTCCCTCCCACCAAGACGCTTCATCCGTTGTCCGGTACCCAGGTGTCAAGAAAAAAGGCGCCTAATGAACGAAGAGATTCAGCACCTCCTGTCCATCGAGGCTATAGAGCAGGTTCCAAAAGGGCAGGAGGGGCTAGGATTTTATTCAATCTTATTCCTAGTTCCCAAAAGCTCAGGAGGATGGCGGGCCATCCTGGATTTAAAGCGGCTCAATCTCTTCATAAAATATCAAAAATTCAAGATGCAGTCCCTCAGAAGCATCTTAGCATCCATACGCCGCGGCGACCTGATGACATCGGTCGACATAAAGGAAGCATACCTCCATGTTCCGATACATCAGGCCCACAGGAGGTTTCTCCGCTTCCACTATGCAGGCCGTCATTTCCAATATCGGGCCCTGCCTTTTGGCCTATCATCGGCCCCTCGCACGTTTACCAAGCTCCTCGCAGTTGTGGCAGCTTCGCTTCGCACAGTGCCCATACGGGTCAACTGTTATCTAGACGACATCCTACTTCTGTCTTCAACGCGTGCCCAGGCGGTAAGGGACTTGGAAGTCACAATGGACGCTCTGCGCCGCCACGGGTTTGTCCTGAACCTCACCAAGAGCCACCTACGACCAACCACGTCGTTGCTCCACCTGGGCACGATCATCAACTCCAGGACGTGCGAAGTGTTCCTGTCCCAGGACAGATGGCAGAGCATCTGCGCGCTGGTGAGTCGAATATCATCTCAAAGACTCATTCCCTTGGCCACTCTTTCCCAGTTACTCGGAAAGATGATATCGTGCATCGATGTGGTTCCCTGGGCCCGATTCCACTCTTGCCCTCTCCAGTGGTTCCTGCTCCCCTTCCAGAGAGCTCACACAAGCCACACCCAGATCAAGGTGCGTCTACCACCCAAGCCACTCCGATCCCTCCGGTGGTGGGCTTCTTCCAAACTCCTCAGGGGGAGCCCGTTCAAGGAGCCGGATCGCGTCCAGGTGACAACAGATGCCAGTCTGTATGGGTGGGGAGCCCATGTACTGGATCGGGTAGCACAGGGCCGATGGTCCAGCCAGGAAATCAACAACAGCATCAACTGGCTGGAACTATGAGTCATCCGGTTGGCCCTACTGGAGTTCAGGGACATTGTGTCACACAACCACATTCTAGTTCTGACGGACAATGTAGCCTCCAAGGCCCACGTAAATCGCCAAGGGGGCACCCGTTCCAAGGCCCTAATGCTGGAGGCGGAGAAGTTACATCACTGGGCGGAAGCCAGACTGCTGTCATTGAAGGCGGAGCACATTTCAGGCGACTCCAACACGCAGGCGGATTGGTTGAGCCGAGCAACGGTCGACCAAGCGGAATGGCAGCTGCATCCCTCCCTCTTTCGGGAGCTAACTCACCGGTTCGGCACACCGCAGGTGGATCTTTTTGCCCAGCCTTGCAATGCTCAGACAGCCAGATATTACACCCGGTTCCGGACTCAGGGGGCAGAGGGCACGGATGCTCTACGCAGCCCCTGGCCGCCCGGCCTACTGTACGCTTTTCCGCCACTACCGATTCTCCCTCTGGTCATCCAGAAAATAATTTCGGAACAGGCGGAGGTTCTCCTAGTGGCGCCAATGTGGCCTCGACGTCCCTGGTATGCCGACCTCGTCCACCTGTCCATCAGCCGGCCTTGGCGCATCCCGGACAACCAGATCCAGCTCAACCAGGGGGCTCTCATTCATCCGAATCCTCAGCTCTTGCAGTTAGCTGTGTGGCACGTGAGCGGGCTAAGCTGACCAGTCTTCATTTCTCCAGCGCTGTCATCGACACCATTCAGGCGGCCCGCAGGCCTTCCACTACTCGTATTTACGAAGCCACGTGGCAGGCTTTCTGCAGGTGGTGCCGTCACAATACCATCGTTCCGACCAGAGCATCAGTTCCCCAGGTCCTCGATTTTCTACAATCGGGCCTAGAGAAGGGATTGGCACCGAACACTCTACGCCGTCAGGTCGCCGCTCTGTCCACAGTCCTTAGTGGCGGTCGGGCCTGGTCGCTAACTCAACACGCGCGAGTCAAGGCCTTTCTGAAGGGCGCCTCCAACATCCGGCCTCCAACTGTCCACCGTTATCCTACCTGGGATCTTCCGTTGGTACTCAGGGTGCTTACATCTTCGCCTTTTGAGCCCATCCGCTCCATCAGCTTGCGACTACTCACGCTCAAAGCAGCATTCCTGGTGGCCATTACTTCTGCCAGGAGAGTTTCGGAACTGGCCGCTCTCTCAGTTCGGTCTGATCTATGCATATTCCATTCCAACAGAGTGGTTCTCCGTTTGGATCCATCCTTCCTGCCCAAAGTCAATACCTTGTTTCACAGGGCGCAGGAGCTTGTCCTCCCAGACTTTTGCCCGCATCCTTCTCATCCGCAGGAGCGACAGTGGCATCATCTGGACGTTCGGAGGACCCTTCGTCGCTATGTGAAGCGCACAGCTGTATTCCGCAGGACAGAGGCACTCTTCGTCTCATTCCAACCTTCTTCCATGGGGCAGAAAGTTTCCCCCAATACCATCGGACGTTGGTTAAAAGCCTGCATCGCACTAGCTTATGACTCTCAATCCCGGCCGGTTCCCAGACTTATTACTCCTCACTCCACCAGGAGCGCGGCGACAACAGCGGCCTGGTCCACTCAGGCTTCGGTTGAGGATATTTGCAGAGCAGCCACTTGGGCGTCGCCATCCCCATTCATTCGGCACTACAAAGTGGACTCTTACGCTTCGGCTGAAGCATCCTTTGGGCGGCGTGTGCTACAACAGGTACTCGCCTCCTCTGCGGGTCCTGACCAGCCTACTTCCCGCCCTTAGGTCAACTGCTCTGGCATGTCCCATGCTTGGATTCCCCAAGCAGCGCACAGGAGAACGACCGTTGACTTACCTGAACGGTCCTTCTATGTGCGCTGCGAGGGGAATCCAATCCCGCCCGATGATTGGGCTGGTCCGGGTCTTTTCCTCGGGACTTTTGACTTTTGACTTCCGTATTCTGGACGTGACTTATACTGGACGTGACTTAATGATACCTTCCGACTGCCGTCGTGACTGACTTTGACTTACTTCTCCAACGGCTGTCCTTCGTGCAAAACTGAGTATTCCAGGCAGAGGAGGCGTGGTCATCTAATTTGCATAACTCAGTCTCTAGGCTAATGGACAAAGTTAACCCATGCTTGGATTCCCCTCGCAGCGCACATAGAAGGACCGTTCAGGTAAGTCAACGGTCGTTTTGTTAGCATGGGGGGGACATGACTGATAGACCAAAGGTTATGACTAAGCAGGACTAATTAGCCACCCCCCTCATTACAAGAAACAAAAAAAACCTTTGGCACCTAAATCTAGAGCCCGTTAGTAGCATTTAAATTAGGAAAATTGAGGTCCCTGACTGAAAAGGATCCCAGAAAACCAATGATTTTAAACTGTCAACCAACTTATTTTCTCTTTCCTGTCCTCTCCTAGTCCCATCCTGTCTTTGGCACCTAAATCTAGAGCCCGTTAGTAGCATTTAAATTAGGAAAATTGAGGTCCCTGACTGAAAAGGATCCCAGAAAACCAATGATTTTAAACTGTCAACCAACTTATTTTCTCTTTCCTGTCCTCTCCTAGTCTCATCCTGTCTTAGGATCATTCCATTTCAACTTGAGAAAGTGGTGGCAGTTGAAGGCTTAAGAAGAAAAGATCTGGGATGATGTAAAAACCTACACACTAGTAAGTCTATGAAGGCCTTTAAAAAAAAAAAAAGATAGTTCTACCATGTCTTCAAAATTAATGCAACACATTTCCGACTTCTCAGACAGGAATCTCTTTTGGACCCTTGCACCGATTCATGTAGTAGTTGAGGCTCAACAGGCATGAAGCACACAGAATTTTAAAAAAAAACTTTATTGTCACTTTAAATGTACACTAATCAGCGAAATTTTGTTCCATTCAGCTCTCAAGAGATAACCACTAATGCATATGCCCATTCACATTCACATTCACACACACATGTGATGCAAAGAAACATCACGGTCCGGTTCAGAAATATACATACATACATACATACATACATACATACATACATACATACATACATACATACATACATACATACATACATATATATATATATATATATATATATATATGTGTGTGTGTGTTATATTTGTGCTGATAAAATAAAGGGAGACTAGTATAGATCCATTTCGAGCTATTTAGCTCTCATCAGCTAGCCATACCCTTACTGGGATTCGAACCTGGGCTGTATTATACACTAGGCAAGAGTCTTAACCACTATGCCACAGGCTTCTCCTCCTTTATCAGCTGAGCCAGGGAAATAAGTATGTGTTTTGTGTTACAACCCCTGGTATGATATTGGGTCATACCAGGGGTTGTAACACAAAACATATATATATATATGGCAAAAAAAAACCAACCCACGCATCTTGTGAGTTTACAAGACGGATGGCATAAGGACAAAGCTGTTACAGAATCTAGTAGTCCTGCTATAGATACTTCGAAACCTCCTGCCAGAGGGAAGCCACACAAACAAACCGTGAAGTGCGCGTGTGGGGTCTCTAACAATGCTTCAAGCTCTAAGCCAGTGTTTCTCAATCTTGGCAACTTGAAGATGTCTGGACTTCAACTCCCAGAATTCCCCAGCCAGGCTGGGGAATTCTGGGAGTTGAAGTCCAGACATCTTCAAGTTGCCAAGGTTGAGAAACACTGCTCTAAGCCAATAGTGCTTATAAGCAGTGTCCTGAATAACAGGAAACGAGCTTCCTATAATCTTCTCAGCTGTCCTTACCACTCTCTGTATGGACCTTCTAGCTGAGACACTGTGGCCACCAAACCAAACAGTGATGGAGTTTGTTAAAACACTCTCAGTCTCTATAAAAGGGACAGAAGGAGAAAGATGTGCTCTCCTCATCCGATGCAGGAAATGTAGACACTCGTTTGCATACTTCACTAAAGACAATGTATGAAGAGACTAAGTCAGATTGTTTAAGTCCCCAGATACTACTGAACCACCTCCACAGCTGTAGCCTTGAAACAAAGTGGAGTATGACTATGCCGGCTCTCTCTAAAATCAACAATTATCTTAACATTCAAAACCAGGTTATTTTATTGCACCCGTCCACCAAAGCCTTCACCTCCTCCCTATAAGAATTTGCATTGTCATCCTAGATAAGATCCACCATTGCCGTGTCATCCACATATTTCACAATATGATTCATAGCAGACTTGACACAGCAGTCTTGAGTAATAGACTCAAAAGACTCAACCCTAATGGGGAACCTGTACTCCAGGAGATGGAACTGGAAACTTTTCTTTCAACTCGCATAAACTGGGGCCTATCAATAAGGAAATCAAGAATCCATATACACAGGCATGCACACATTCCACACATACTGTAGTATTGCCAAATTTATTCTCTTTCAGGACAGACTGGTTTGGAATACACACATACACACTATACAACAATCTAATGTCAATCTAAACTACCATATTTTTGGAATATAAGACACACCTCCCCCCCCCCCAAAAAAAAGAGGGTGAAAATCTGGGTGCTTCTTATACATTGAATATAGCATTTTTGTCCTCCTGAAACCCAGCACAAAAATGGGCATGCAGAGGGTTTGGGAGGCTTGCAAAGTGCTCCTGGGAGTTGGGGAGAGCAAAAAACAAGCAAAAAAACCTGGGCCATTTGTTTGTTTGTTCCCCCCCCCCCTTTCCAGGCCACAGGAACACTCTACAAGCCTCCCAAAGCTCTGCATAACCCCCTCTTTTTTTGTTGCAAAAAACGAGACGTACAGAGGGTTTGGGAGGCCTGCAGAGTGCACATTTTTCTTTTTAAAAAATTACCTCTTCAAAATCATGATGCGTCTTACACTCCGGTGCGTCTTATAGTCCGAAAAATACGGCATACGTGCAAGCCCATTCAGCAATGTTTTGGGAAGTAGTTTGCCACTGCCTTTTTCTTGGACTGAGACGATGATGGTCTAAGGTGGCTTCTGTGCTCAAGTTAGGTGTGAAACTCCTAGTCCAGCACCTTAATTATTAGATCAAGCTGGCCTTCACCTACCATATGTACATACTTCAGAATGACTGTTTCCAAGACAAACAACCAATGTTCTTAATTAGCAAAACACTAGTCCCACGTATACTCACTTGTTGGTGGCATGATTGTAGCTCACAGCCTCAGCCAAGATCCACTGCTCATCCCCATCAACAGCCTTGACACGAGCTGCTACTTTATCGCCTGGTTTGGCCACATAATCACTAGAGGCAGGGATGGCACCACAAAGGGGAGGCGGCCTGCATAGGAAACCAGACAAAAGGGTCTAATCTATGGCTAAAGAGTGACTTCAGGTGCTCAGAAACCACCACACCTTCCCAGAAATTACTTTTCTCCAGGCTTCCCAATCCACAATGGGAGAGTCATGGCGCTCTGCTGGAGAAGAGTCATCAGCACTCCACGGCGCATGGTTTTGCGTGGCGGCTCAGAGTCATTGTAGAGGCCAGCAATCTTGGCAGCTGTGTGAAGAGAGATGGAAGCAGACCAGAAAAGGTTTGATTATATGTAAGAATCAATAGGGACAGAAGTGTCTCAGCCAATAGAAGATAATACAAATGAATGAATGAATGAATGATCACTCAATCAATCAATCAACAAAGCAAGGCAAAGCCTGATGTTCAGATCTTGGAAAACAACACTTTCAATGTTCTAAGGGAGTAAACTTTGCAGGCAGTCTCCCAGCTTTTAAAAAAACCTGCCAATCATATTCACTTCCACATCAAGAATACAGTAACTTTATGCCCTAAAACAATATGGGAAAAGGGAGCCCTGTATAAGCAAATGTGAGGTCTTGAATGTAAAAAGATGTATAAACTAAATAAAAGAAGAGCTGATGTTGCAAAGACTTTTCACTGCCTCATCACAAGGAATTGTGAATGAATCAATACATCAAATTTCTCACTTTGTTTATATATTGCCCACTCCAGGCAGATATCAGCTTATGGCAGTGAATTTCTTGTAAATTTACCTCAGAAAAGAGTTTGGTTCTATCAAGGGTAAGTTCCAAATTCTAGGAGAGAATTTCCACTTTCACTTACAAACTTTCGCCTTCATTCATCGTCATGTGATGCATAGCCCAAAACTTCCTGCCCAATTTAAACTAGAATTTATGGGAACAGTAGGATTCTCTTGGCCAGCTCAGCAGATAATTAACTGATACGAAGGCATCCCAGTGCGATTATTCATATTAGGAAAATGGATAAAAGAGCCAATGCATCAGACATTCAACAATAATACATAGAGCATGAAAACCCAAACAGTCAGAATCTGTTTGGGTTTACATGCTATGCTGCAAATATGGCACAATAGTTTGGTCTGACCTGAATCAGCTTGTTCCTCAAATATACTAAAAGACAACATTGGCTTAGAATGATTTTTTTAACCTAGCAACAAAAGCCAACTAGCCTCATCAAAGTAACACTTCATCTTTTCTCAATTTTTCTATCCATTTCTTGGAAGCAGCAAAGAATTCTTATTCAATTTCTTTCTGGCACAACCAGATTAGGATTAGTAGAACTGGACTGCAACAATATAGGTAACCACTAAGTGGCAGCAAGGCATTAAAGCATTATACTGTATATTTATTTGCTACCATCTAGTGGTTGACTAAATGTTTGCAATCCTGATCTGAAAGCATTAGACTTGAGTACAGGTTGTCCTCGACTTATGACTATTTGTTCAGTGACTAAAATTTCGATGGTGCTTAAAAAATGGTGGTTATGACTGCTTCTCAAAGTTCCATCCATCCCAGCATCCCTGCAATCATATGATTTCAATCTGGAATTTAGCAATCAGCTCATACTTAAAATTGATTGTTATGCTCTGCAGGCCATGATTGCAATTTGTTACCTTCCCTGAATGGCTTCCCCATCAATGGGGAAGCTGGCAAGGAAGGTTGCAAGTCCCTGGGATATGTCTCTCCCACCCACACCATTTCCCCTAGCCCACCTGCTCTTGTTCCACACAGGCCACTCCACACACTGGCATCCCTGCACAGCCCCCTAAACGTCACCTCCTCATGACCTCTCCTTCTTATCTACCTGCCTGCTTGCAAGCCGCTTGTGACTTGCAACTTCCAAATGGCTTCCCCACTGACTTTAGTTCTGGGAAGCCAACTGGACGTTGCAAGGATGATGATGATGACTATTATTAGGATATGGTGTTGTTACAGTAGCCAGGAGACCACAATGGTATTGCAGAACACTAGTTTGGCTTGCCAAGGTACCAGCCCACTTATAGGAAATGCTTGGGCATTTCCCAAGGTCCGCCACAGGAGGGCAACCTGGCTTCACTGGAAAAATGAATGGCTTTTCCTGCAGCTTCACCGAAGGCCCCCTTCTCTTCCCAGAGCTGCCTCATAAGCAGACGCTGCAACTGGGAAGGTTCAGAGCCATAGGAACTGCCTGCCTGCACAGAGAAAAAGTGTATCCCCTCCAAAGTGGTACCTATCGATCTACTTGCATAGAATATGCTTTCAAACTATTAAGTGGACAGAGGCTGAGGCGAGTGACAGGAACTCACCCTGCCATCCAATGCTAGGGCTCAAACCGCAGAACTGAGAACCATCTCCACCATCATTAAGCCACTGAGCCACCATGACTCCTTGTTGTGAGGATGTCCTTGCCTAACAACTGCTGCAATTCAGTTAATGGACATTGGAACCTTAGGGATTGTTGTCACTAAGCAATGCAGTCATGATTTATGACTGCACCGCTTAGCAGCAGAAATTTTGATCCCAGTTGCCATTTGTACTTGAGGACTATCTTTATTAATGGAAGACAAGTCCACATAAAAAAAATGCACATGCATCCTTTTTTTAAGGCTGCTTGAATAATTAAAACTTAAAATCTTGGGATACCACCCAACATTTTTGCAACAGCTCAAGCATCCCATTTGCTCTGCCTTATTCAGAGCTTTTCATCACTCACCAATTCGCCGTTCTTCCAGAAGAGACTTTATCTCAGCAATCTTGTCCAAGTCCTTGCGCAGGATGCTGGGTAAAGAGGGCAAAGAAGCAACATGAAAAGGAGTCGCCTTCTCTCCTCAGAAGCATTTAAGTTAGATATATACTCACTTGCATTCAGCTTCTGCATCAGCCTTAGCTGTTGTATAGAGGCCACGTAATTTCGTCCGATAATATGGAGAGACTAGACAGAAGAAACACAGGCAGGTAATGTTGAGTTCCCATAGAAACCTAATTATCTATTGTTCTAATCTATGTCCCAAAGGTGCTTTTTCAGGAGGCAATTGAACTTTCTTGTTTTTCTTTGAAGACGTTTCGCTTCTCATCCAAGAAGCTTCTTCAGCTCTTGAAAGGATGGTGGGAATAGAAGGATTTATATTCCTTGCAGACAGCTGGTCATTTGCATTCTTTTAGAGAGTCGCTGAAAATAAATCCTTCTGTTCCCATCATCCATTACCTGGATGACTGAGAATCTCCATAGATGTTCTAACCCAGGGTTTGTCTGAATATATTAAAACAGAATTAACATAACACTGTGAGCCATAATCTAAAAGCTTAGAAGTGACAAGTCAGGCTCACCTGACACATTAAGCTAAAATCAAATATACTACATATTCTAATATACAAGGCAAACATCGTGGTATAAGTCAGAATTAGTCAAAATTTTGACTAAGGGTATCTCGTATAGAAGAAATGGGAAACATCGAAGGCCTAAAGAATACAACAGGCAATAAAATCACTTGTTCTGATTTGTGGCAACAGCCCAACCAGTTTAATTTTCTACAATGCTCTGCAAGTCATGGGAAGCCCATTCATTACTAGATGAAGTGCTCTATATTATACGTAATTCTGTTGTCTATTTATCCTTTTTTTTCTTAATAATTAAAAAAGCACCATTTTATTACTCAGTCGAGAGAGCCATAAGTGAAGTGTGGGTGGGGAAAAACAACAATACATTTTAAAACTAGATTTAAAATGTATTTCAATGACATAATCGTTCATTATTCATTACTGAAAGAATTTTATTATTTCAATCTGCAAAATTAACCATATTATTTCATTCTCAAAGTACACTTTGCAAGTTGGTCTCTTGTGAGTTAGAAATTCAGGATGAATAAGCAGCCCTAAGGACTATCTTCTGAAAATTAATTTAATTTAATACACACAAGCAATTGGCTAGAACATTTTCCAATTCAAGGTTTTCTAGAAAACACTCACCCATTTTCCTCTAAGAGGAAAACTTTAGTTCCAACCCTTTTCCAACTCCAGAGCATTCTTTCTGCAGCCACTAAATTGTTTAATTTTTCTGGCCTGTTGCCTTTTAGATGCAGCAAACAATGACTTTCCCTGCCTACAAGAACCTCCATGGCCATTGCCACTATTGGCAATTGTTAAAGACTAATGGTAGTTGAATAAATTGGCTCAACTGACTCTCTGTAGCACCAGACTCAAAAGTTTGCCTCACAAAGGATTTCTAGGGAAGGTGTTACAAGGCTGGCATTTTCCACTCACTTTTGTTCTCTGTCTGCATCCGTTCATGTGTTTTCTGGATATTCACAAGATTATGTTCACTTCTTGATCGTTCCTCCTAGCAACAAAAAGTGTTTCTGGTTAATTATTTGGACAATATGATTTTTATTTTAGCACACAGGGTTTATTTCTCAAAGTTAACCCACCACACCAGTTTCATGCCTTCCTCTCATCATTATTACATAGACTCTTTGGTGCATTACTAAAACAAGATGTGGGCCCAAATGAAAAAACACCCTCCCTTTCTAAAATTGCAAAAGGCAAACCTTCTCCTTTCCTCATCATTGGCTATGACAAGCTAAGTAAATTTCATGTCACATACAGACCTAAATATTCCAGGGGTGAGGAAAATCACATTACCTGGGTCTGTTTGATAAGCTGGTGCAGTTCTCCTAGGAGTTCAGCAATTCTTGAATCAGCTGATACCAAAGCCATGTTGCTGAAGGAAATGTAAAGTGGGAGAAAGGAATTTCTCTCAAATCAATTGCCATTATAACATTTGCACTGTTTAATCTTAAAATATTAATAAAGGAATACAGTATTTTTAGTCTTAAAGGTGCTTTTTCAAAAGACAATTGGAAAAAACAGTCCAGTTGCCTTTTGAAAAAACAATTTTGAAACAACTATGACCTGGATAACAGAGAATCTGCACAGAGAGTATTTTAGCATATCCTACATTTGATGCAAATAAGTGCTCATAATGAAGTGAAAGTGTTTTCCTGTATCATGAGAAGAAATAACTTTAATTTGCAAAATAGCTAAGATTTTGCTTATAAAACAACTCTACATGTTTATTAAAGTCCATCTAATGAGTTTTGACTTTAGAAACATGAAATACAAACAAATAAATAAAGTATGTTTAGAAACTTTGGGAAAGTTTTCATATATTTTTATTCAGTAAAGTAGCCTCGGGACCAGCTTCATCTTTTCTGAATATTCAGCAGATATGTGATGCATATTTTAATTTAAAAATAAAATTTGCTAGTTTAAATTGACCATTTTAATTTCTGTATGTTTTTAGCTGCATTTTTATTCAACTTCACCCTGACAGCTGTTGTCTCCTTGGCATGAACAAAGTTGAACTTTAATATCCTTAACCAAGCATCTCACCATGGCTGGCCTAAGAGCTCTGGAAGCAGATTTACACTTCAACATATAGAAAAGGCCATCCCTCTGGAAAGTAATAAATACACACATGATTTCCAACTATCAT
Source organism: Natrix natrix natrix (assembly GCA_029891615.1). NCBI lineage: Eukaryota > Metazoa > Chordata > Lepidosauria > Squamata > Natricidae > Natrix > Natrix natrix. The sequence continues at coordinate 14,319 of JAKRSK010008313.1, forward strand.
TTGCAAATCCAGTATGCACGTTTACAGGGTAAGATGCATTAGGACAACTGCAATGTAGGCACTTGCTATCAAAAACATGTCACTTTGTATGCTTTCACAGAACATTGAACCAATACCACTTTCCATTTCTTTCATCCGAAGAAAACAGGAGAATCTGTGATCTCCTTCAAGATACAGTACGGATTCTCATGATGTGTTGGTTGAAAGAAGGGGCATCACTATAGTCAAGTTACGACCACCACAATTGAGACCAAAATGTATGCTGCTAAGTGAAACATTTGTTAAGTGAGTTTGCCCCATTTTACGACTTGTTTTTGGCCACAGTTGTTAAGCAAATCATTGCATATGTTAAGTTAGTCACAGGATTGTTAAGTGAATCTGGATTCCCCATTGACTTTGTTTCTCAGAAGGTTGCAAAACCGGATCCCATGACCCCAGGACGCTGCAACCGACATATATGAGTCAGTTGCCAAGCATCTTAATTTTGATCACATAACCATGGGGATCCTGCAATGGTGTGAAAAATGGCCACATAAGCCACTTTTTTCACTGGCGTTGTCACTTTGAACGGTCACTAAATGAGCAGTTGCAAGTCGAGGATTACCTGTATTGCAATGATCGACCACACACGCTAGCAGTATAGAATAGATCCTGAACATGCAAAGGAAACCAGTAGGGGGCGACACAGCACAATTATAATCAGTACAATTATAAACTTCTTCACCCCTTTATTCCCATTAAGTTCCCACTACTGCGACAAACACTTGACCCCCTACCGTTTAAAGTCCGCGCAGAATAACACTCGACGCAAGTTCGCTAAACGATAAATAGATAGATAAATAAATAAATAAAGGCGGCACGCGCGCCTAAAAATGACGCAGAAACCTCGCTCAGCGAACTTCCTACAGCTAGGGGACTAGCGCGTGCGCACTGAACGGTGGGAAGTTAACGCACGCGCAATCCGCGGAATCAATTTCCCCGTTCATGGGCTCTATTTTTGCGCATGCGTCTATAGACTTCGCCACAACCCAAAAACAAAACACCAAAAAAAAAAAACCGTTTAAAAAAAAAAAGTTCTGTCCATTTCTATGTTGTTCTTCCCAATCTTTTTTTTTAAAAAAAAAAACAGAATGTGAAACATGGTCATAAAGAACAAGATATATTCAAGTGGACCTCTACAGCGGGACAATATTAAAAATACACCCCAAAGCAGGAGTTTGACTGTGGAATAATTTATTATTTCCAAAAGTAACTACCACTGCAAAAAGCCTCTTGGGAACTGTAGTTTTTTTGTTGATCGACGCATGCTCTTTGGTTTACTTTCAACCGCGGATTTGTTGCGGAGCGCGTCGTGGCTTAACTTTTCAAACCTTGAATTTTTGAGGCGCGATCGTGGTGCTTACAATATCTAAAAAGTTGTTATTCCGTGTGCAAATCAGAAGGATAAAGTAGAAAGGGAAATAATATACCTTTTCGTATGGGGTTTATTTGGAGATGTCATACTCATTTAAGTTTACTTCCAAGTAAGCGTTACAGAATTTCAAGCATGAAACCTAGCATGGAATTGATATGAAAACAGAATTACAGTCACCAGGCATTTTCAAAGTCAAAACATGCTTTCTATTCCTCCTAAAAAAGCTGGAAATTAATTGCAAAAAGTGAGGGATTCCTGCTGAGAACATGCTTCGTTTTTGTAGCAAGCATATTGCAGTGGATAATGCAATCACAAAACAAATACCAAGAAAGACTAAGACACATAACAGGTCAAACCACAATGTGGAACAGCTGGAACACTTAACAAATCAACATTGTTGGCATATGCCTTTTAGGTTTATAATTCATGCTTTGGATAAAATGAATTGTGGTCCACAAGAGTTTAAATAAAGCTGCAGGCTATCTATTTATTTGTGTAGCCCTTCATTATTTTTACACTGACTCAAGGTGGCAAACATGTTCCTTCTAATTTCCCCACAAGGACAATCCTATGAGTGGATTAGGCTGAGAGAGAGATTGGATCAAAAATCATGTTTACCATTTGTTGAAGATTTAATTGAACAGCTGGAAAAGTTTTTGTCATTTAAAAAAAAAAGCAAGAAGCGCTTCTCAAATTACAGTGACAATTTTATTAGCTGCACTTTTTGTCCACTGGATTAACATGGCAGGCAATTTCTCTCATTGGCCACTGATGCTTCCCTCCCCACATTCAGTTTGTATCATGTTGACTTCAGCCATTACTCGGTTCAGTATGTTCAGGAACAAACTGTACCAGCCCAGCACTATTGACTTTAGATAATTTACTGTACTTCGGCATTGGCTGAACTGAACCTGCTAATCAGAATCACAAGACCGCAGAGTTCACATCAGAAGTATTGTAGTTTGCTACTACTTTTATAGATAGTCCCTCAGTTTACAACAATTTTTAGTGGCCATTTGATGTAACAATGGCACTTACAACTGGTCGTCACACTTACAACCATCAAGTATCCCCACAATCACATGATCAAAATTCAAGCACTTGGCAACTACCGCTAACGTATTTACAATAGTTGCAGTACCTCAAGGTCATGTGATCACCATTTGCAACTTTCCCAGCCAGTTTCTGACAAGTCACAAGAGAAAGTTGGATTTGGTTAATGATCATGTGGTTAACTTAACAACCGTAGTGATTCAGGGGTGAAATCCAGCAGGTTCTGGAGAACTGGTAATGGAAATTTTGAGTAGTTTGGAGAACCAGCAAATACCACCTCTGGCTGACCCCAGAGTGGGTTGGGAATGGGGATTTTGCAGTATCCTTCCCCCTGGAGTGGAGTGGAAATGGAGATTTTGCAATATCCTTTCCCAGCCCCGCCCATAGAACCGGTAGTAAAAAAAAAAAAATTTCACCACTGCAGTGATTCACTTATTAACCATAGCATTTGCCAAGGGGGCCACAGAAAATAAAAATGTATTACACTGCAAATAATGTCATGTTCACATCAGAAAACATACCAGTTGCTGTTCTATGTCTGTATCTAGTAATGAGACCTGGGATGAGGGGAAAGAGGTTGGAGAAACACTGCTCTAAATGATTAACAATGCTATCAGGTCTGTGTTTATAATGGGTGCTTCAGTGGTGGGATACATGTATGGGCGTACCCGTACCTGCTGGGAGCACCAGGTACCGTTCCGGTATGGTGCTCAAGAGGGCCCACCCGCCCTCCTTACCTGTATTTCAGCCGATCAGGTCTTCCGCACAATCGCACTGAGCGTACGGCGCCTGCGCGACCCTCTGCCGAGCAGCTGGAGCATCACGGAGCATCACGGGCGGTAAGTACATATGCACATCTATATAATTTACAAATTATATATACAGGTAGTCCTTGACTTAACAATTGTTCATTTAGTGACCATTTGAAGTTATAACACCACTGAAAAAGTGACTTATTACCATTTTTTATACAGCCATTGCAGCATCCCCACGATCAAGTGATTTACATTTGGATGCTTGAAACCTGACTCATATCTATGACGGTTGCAGTGTCCCGAGGTCATGTGATCCCCTTCTGCAATGTTCTGACAAGCAAACCAATGGGGAAGCCAGATTCATTAACAACCGTGTGATTAATTTAACAGCACTGGTTCACTTAACAACTCTGGCAAGAAAAGTGGCAAAACTCATTATATTTCTCACTTAGCAACATAAATTTTGGGTTCAGTTGTGGTTATAAGTCAAGGGCTACCTGTAAAGTGAATGAAAGAAATTGTAAGAAAACTGGTATACAACTATGACATGGAAATTCTGACTCTGTAAACGTAGCTATGCTACAACTTTCTTTGATGACCCCCTAATAGGAGTTGTAAATCAGCCACATCTAGATCTTGGTATCTCTATTAAGGGGAAGGAAAAGAAATATGAAACAATTTTCACATTCTGTATACAACTACACTTTTAACAATTCTCTCTGAAAGGTATGTGTGCAAAGATCTCTGAGTTACTATTCATAGCAGCAAAAAATGCATTATATCCAGAAGAAGAGAAATATAATTCTGTGGCAGCAAGCCAATAATGTTATTAGAACAGCTTTTATATGTTCTTGATCACACATGTATTTAAACATGAATCTATACCAGATTTGAAGGCAAACAGTAGAAGTTATAAACTCTAGGATATAGGTTGAAAATTACCGATAATTTATATTCATTTAATTATACTGAGGCTTGGAAACAGTAAAAGAGGGAAGTCCTTGAGACTTTTTTAAAATCACTTCACCATTATTTTTGTTTATTATGTACTTTTTAAATATCTCGGAGGAGTGAAAGGAAAAGTGGAGTAATGTAATTGAAAAATAAATCTACATCTTTCACTTTCTCCCTATGTGTTTCGTTTTTCAACTTACTTTTGCAGCTATAATGTCGGGGTTATTTTTCTAAGTTTACTTTTTCTGGAGGATGAAAACTAGAAAATTGACACCTTTGCTACATATTTACAATATTCAATATATATATTTATTTATATAAATTTGTTTGCCGCCCATCTTACAACAAGGTAACTCCTGGTTGTGGCTTACAATGTAGGTAGTTATATCTTTCTTCTGCCTATTGGGGTCATAACTGCATCCATCAGAAGCTAAAGTGAATTAAAATGTTACCTAAGCTTAATTTTTACTATATACTGGTATATCTTCCTCAGATTCTTTCCCTGGCTGAATTATTTTTGGCTACTTAAGCATCATAAGCCCATGCTTCCAAAGGTTCAATGTGGCAATGCCTTAACTGTAATAATTATCATGGATTTCACATAATCTTTCTAGAAATAGAATGATACTTGTTTCCCTTAAATTTATTTCAGCAGACATTTTCATGAAGTAAAACAGGTATAGGCAGAACTACAGTAAGTACACTTATGTGATATACCGTAGATTTGTCAATTATTTCTGATTTCCAATTGTGTTTGGAATATTTGCATGAATTCATCTCAGATTCAGAAAATTAGCTCTTAAATTCGGAATATGCTCAGAGGTACCCTATCTTTAACTCAAGACTCATATTAATACAAAGTGTGCATTGTTCATTTGCTTATTACAGGGTGATATGTTAATCCACTCCTCGTGGTTTATAAATGATTTATAAAATAGAATGGTTGGCTCAACTAAAACCAAACAAACTGCAATATATAACTTACTATAATATGCGAACTCAGCCATCTGTGGCTTTGACAACAAAATTAGCTGAACATTGGATCCATGTACATGCCTTTTGTACCCAATTCTGATTAATGGATCTTGAACTTGTAATAAAATGAAGTGAAATGAAACAAATCTGGCAAGTCTGAAATCTTTATTCATCTCGTGAAGCATTTCATGAATTTTATAACATAATAAATAAATTAGTCTTTATATTTATCTTAACCTGTGATGGCCTTGTTAAGATAAATTACATGATGATTAGTAGTAATTATAGCTTTATTAGAGGCAACTTAAGCCTGTACTTTGCTTCATTAAAATAAAATGTAGAGTTAATAAATGTTTTATGTTTACATTCACAAGAATGAAAACATTTCACTTGCAGTATATTAAACCATTATCAAGATCAGAATCATTCAATGGTTTTCCCTGTGACCACCCATGGAAGCAAAAGTTGGACTTTGAAGATAATTTATGGATTTGAAGTTTGATGTTGGAGAAAACTCCTGATAATGCCAAGCACAGCCAGAAAAATAAACAAATGCCTCCCAGGAAAAAAATGATCCAGAATTCCTACTCAAGACATAAATAATTCTGTTTCAGACACATTATGGAAAGACCCAGCTCTCTGGAGAATGTTCTATTGCTGGGAAAGATGGAACGAAAGAAGATGATCAGTAAGAAGAAGGAATGGGTTACAATGGTGATGGAACACCCTTCAAAGACCTGAAAAACCTGGTTACACAATTGTCCCGGAGAACATCTTATCTATGTTGTCATTAACAGTTGATGTCAACTTGACAGGACATAAATTAATCATTAATTGCACCTTTCACAGACTGGGCATACATGCTTGTGAAAGCCATGCAGAAAAATATGCATTCATTGCACATGCTGCATTCAAAACCAGATATGTAGAGTCTTCCTCAGACTCCTTTTTCAACCTATCTTGAGCAAAACAATTGCTGCAAGAAAGAAGAATGGGGAACTGAAACTTTAAAAATGCAATTTCACTTTCTTTAGAGAAGAGAAAATGTAGATTGTTAACTGTAAGCTTACTATTAATACACCAGTATGACTTTCTTGTGAAATAAAAGCAGAACTCAAGAGCCAGAACAGGGGAAGAAAGAAGGAACAATGGAAAAAAGTGATTAATGATTTCTGATAGAAATGAATGGCCTGCACAAAGAAGAGACACAGAAATGAACTGCACTGCATTGAATGCACTGCATTAGGATGAAAGCAGCACCCAAAATAATAGAAAAGGAAGATTACTGTCCTTTTGGATGTTGAAGTCACCACTCCAATGCATGGCCTGCACAAAGAGATACAGAAAGGAAGGCTTTAATTGCTTGCATTACTATATTAAGGATGAAACAAGCACACAAAGCAATAAAACAGCTACTTACATAGGAAAGATGACTGTCCTAGCGGTCATACTCTGTTGCCTCTTCATCCTGTTAAATAATACGAACTGCAGAAGAAATAAAACAATATTGGACTCGATTGTGGTTGTAAGCTGAGGACTACACTACAGGTAACAGAAGGGACCTCTGTTTTCAACCAACAGTGTACAGTCTTTTCAGGAAGGATGTCCCCCAACAAACAGGAAAGATATAGTCTTTCATCTAAGAAGTTAGATCAAGAATGAATGTCATAGGTAGATTCACAGAGCAATACAGATTTCTTTTTCTGAAATTTATTCCTCAGCTCAAAAATGAATTAGGTTCAGTACTTAGGACAGACCAAGTAGCTATTCAAGTGTCATGGTTAGAAGCAATGGTAAAGCAAGATATGGACTTAAAACCAGTAATATTTGGTTGGGCATTTCAAAGGGAATACAATGCATATTTAATTTTACACATGTTAACAGCTGCTGGAATTGCGTTTTCACAACAGTGGAAAAACAAAGATATGAAAATGAATAAATATTAGAATGTGCAGGAAGGAATACATTGACAATTAAAATCAAGAAGGCTTTGAATACTTTTTCACGTGAGATTTGTTTTATCAATTGCTAACTAACAGAAACAGAAATTAGAAATCTAAAAGTATGAAAGAAAACACCAATTATGTAAGGAAAGGTCACTAAAATGTATAAGGAAATATTATTAGTACTTGATCATTATTAATGTACTGTGGGACATTACACACCCACACACACATACTATGACAATGCTAAGAAAACACCAAAAAATAACAATTCCCCCCCAGAAGAGACGAAACCAGTTTTTTCCCCTAACCCTAAGGACAGGAAAGACAAAGCCACTGGAATAAAAACCATCAAGGCATTGTGGGAAATTATAAAGGGCAGTGCCAGGAAGCTCACAGAATCAGCAACTACCTCACAATTACCTAAACAACCAGGTATCACACAGAAACACACAAAATCTGGCAAAGCTGCCTTGCACCAACCTGGCCTGCCCATAGAAAAGCAGCCACTTTGAGACACATAAACCATGCACCAACCTGCACACTTAAAAGCAACATATTGCATCACAAATAAAACATTTGCAAAAAGGAATAACATTTCTTGTAATAAACATATTCTATAAACAATAAATAAATAAAAATTCCCTAAAAATACTTAAAAAAAAGATATTCTATAAATAAAAAAAATCCTTAAAAACCATTTAAAAATATTCCATACACAATAATTTAAAATAAAACCAGTTAAAAGTATTCTACATACAATAAATTAAAATAAACCATTTAAAAAAATTCTATACTCAATACTGTTAAATAAAACGTTTTTAAAAAATTCTATACACAATACATTTAAAAGTATTGAGTATAGAATTTTTTTAAATGGTTTATTTTAATTTATTGTTGATAGAATCTTTTTAAAATAGTCTAAGACAATTTAAAAAAAAGATTCTATCAACAATGAATTAAAATAAACCATTTTTGAAAATTCTATACTCAATACTTTTAAATAAAACAATTTTAAATTACACAAATTACACAATAAATAAAATATTCTTTAAAAAAAAACATTAAAAGCATAAAACAAAAAAATACCGGGTCACTTACCAGCAGGCAGAATCAGCAGCTTTCCAATGCGATGGATGCTGCAGGGAGCAGGCAGGCGAAGAGGTAGCAGGGAAGCTGGACTGAAGGGACAAGGGACAACCGGCTCAGCTAAATATCTGATATGCAGGATGTATTTTCACTATTACAAATTGAACATAATTAAAGCATAGTGATTAATCACAAAAACAATATGTAATTTTATATTGTGAAATATTTATTTCTAACTACAAATAAATGAAATTTTGTCTTGAAGCATGATGTAGCATGGGTAACAGTCTTAATATAACAATAGTAAACTGCATTGCTACATTTTGTGACAGTATGTGCAATGTGAAATAGCAGAGCATTGTTTGGCGCATCCAACTCGTTGCACAGTTGCACAAAATGTGGTGAAACTCACTTAACACTCTTGCTTAGCAACCAAAATTTTGGGCTCAATTGTGGTCATAAGTTCTTTCTTTTTCTTTCTTTCTTTCTTTCTTTCTTTCTTTCTTTCTTTCTTTCTTTCTTTCTTTCTTTTTCTTTCTTTCTTTCTTTCATCTCTCTCTCCCACTTTCTTTTTCATTCTTTCTTCCTTTTTCTTTTTTCTTGTTTCTTCTTTTCTTTCTCTCTCTCTCTTTCTCTTTCTGCCTCTCTCTCTGTGTCTCTCACTCTCTCTCCCTCCCTCCCTCTCTGTCTCTATCTGTCATTCTCTCTGTGTGTCTGTCTGTCTCTCTGTATCACTCTGTCTCTCTCCTCCCTCCCCCATCTCTGTCACTCTGTGTGTGTGTTTCTCACTCACTCTGTGTGTGTGTGTTCCTCTCTCTGTCTGTCTCTCCCTCTCCCTGTCTGTGTGTGTGTGTGTCACTTTGTGTGTGTATGTGTCTGTCTGTCTGTCTCTCACTCAATCACTCACTCTGTGTGTGTGTGTCTGTGTGTGTGTGTGTCTGTCTGTCTGTCTGTCTCTCCCTTCCTCCCTCCCCCTCTCTGTCTCTCTCTCTCACTCACTCTCTCTCACTCACTCACACAGACACATATACTGTGGTCACCTTGTTGAGTGTTCCAATCACATTTGAAACACTCAACAACTGACCTGCATTTATGATTTTTTGCAGCATTCTGCAGTCATAGGACCAAAATATATGGTTAAAAATACTTGGCAGCAGCATTTTCCCTAGGGGGCTCCGCAAAACATCCCAAGACCGATGCCACCACATCTCCCCTCTTCAGGGACAGATCCTCTTCAGAAAGACAAGGCCCCGCTGGTCTCCCTAGCGTTCTTCATCTTCCGGCTGCAGCCCCACACCATAGAACACATAGGCGTGCGCACGCCCCACGCAATTACAGCCCAGAGCAGGAACAAAACTTCTCTCCCAACTGGCACTTCTTCCTGCGGAGGGCTTTGGAGGGAAGCTTCTGCAGAAGCCGGGGCAAGTGAGAACAAGTTCCCGCCACTAATGAAGACTCCGAGGCTGTAATTGTGCAGGGGCGGTGCGCACGCCTATGTTTTTCATGGCGTGGAGCCTTGCCGAGGCTCTGCGCGGCTGGCAATGATTCCGGCGCCCATCTGGGAAGACGAGGAACGCGAGGGGGACCCTGCCCCCCGCGGATGAGCTCCAGAGTCATCACCGGCTACCCAGATCCTTGGTGCGGCTCCACACTGTGGAAAACATAGGCGTACACACATACCCCATACAATTATAGCCTAAGAGACTTTGTAATGGTGGGAACTTGTTCTCACTCACCCGGGCTTCTGCAGAAGCTTCCCCCCGAAGCCCTCCGAGAAAGGAAGGGCCAGTTGGGAGAGGGGCTTTGGTCCTGCTCCGGGCTGTAATTGTGTGGGGCGTGCACACTCCTACATTTTCCACGGCGTGGGGCCACGGCTGGAAGGCGAGGAATGCGAAGGGGACCAGTGGGGCCTCGTCCTTCTGAAGAGGACCTGTCCCGAAGAGGGCAGATGTGGTGGCATCAGTCTTGTGATGTTCTGCGGAGCCCCCCAGGGAAAAACGCCATGGGGGATGGCTTTTTAACCAGGCAGCTGTCAGAGAGAAGAGGGCAGCGTGTGCCCACATCTTAGGTGACCCCTGTGAAAGGGTCATTCGACCCCCAAAGGGGTCGTGACCCACAGGTTGAGAAACACTGTGTTATTGCCTTAAATCTATCTGATCACCCATATTCTGCTTTGTCAGTAGAGATATTATACCATAAAAAGCTTCCATAAAAGGCTCTCTAATGCACTTTCACGGATTCTGAGAAGAACAAAATACTACTGTTACATACATTACATACTACTGTAATGCCTTGCCACATATCCAAACTGTTGTTTAGTTGATTGACTCAATGTTTTAGATTACTGTTGCCAATCTAAAATTCTTATCTTGTGTACTGTCTCTTTGTTATATCAGGGTAATGAGAGGACAGACTCAGGTTCAAGGCAACAACAGCTCTTTATTCACAGACAAGTATGTACAATCCAGCAACTGTTAGGTCTGACAGCTCTCCTTTTATAGGGAGCTGTCAGACCTCTCAACCAATCAGATTGAACCTCTGTTCCCGCCTAAACAGAGGACTGGAGTGGAAACCACAGCAGCCTGTGTGGATATCTAACACTCTTGATTATGAAACAGTAAATATCTGGGATCCATTATTATATGGCAGTGCCAAAGGTGGCACGCAGAGCCATTTGTCAGGGCATGCGAGGCGCTGCCCTGTCAGCTGGCCAGCGCGCATGCGCGCGCTGGCCAGCTGAATTCACCATTTTTAAAAGCCATTTTTTCGCCCTCCCCAGGCTCTAGAGGCTTTATAGGAGCCTGGGGAGGACGAAAAGAGCCTCCCCCGCTCCTCTGGAGGTCCTCCAGAGGCTTCAGGGACCGTCCGTAGGCTTCCCTGAAGCCTTCGGAATGCTTAAAACGACCCTCCGAGCAAACCGGAAATGACTTCCGGTTTGCTCGGAGGGTCGTTTTAAACACTCCGAAGGCATCAGGGAAGCCTCCGGACGGTCCCTGAAGCCTTCGGAGCGCTCAAAATGACCCTCCGAGAAAACTGGAAGTCACTTCTGGTTTGCTCGGAGGGTCGTTTTTGAGCGCTCCGAAGGCGTCAGGGAAGCCTCCGGACGGTCCCTGAAGCCTTCAGAACACTTAAAATGACCCTCCGAGCAAACCGGAAGTCACTTCTGGTTTGCTCAGAGGATTGTTTTACGCATTCTGAAGGCTTCAGAGAAGCCTCCAGACGGTCCCTGAAGCCTCCGGAGTGCCTCCGGGGGGGGGCGGGGGGAGGCTCTTTTCGTCCTCCCCAGGCTCCTATAAAGCCTCTGGAGCCTGGGGAGGGTGAAAAAAGCATGTAAAAATGGGGGAGGGTTGCGCCTGTTGTGCGCGCATGCGCACTGGTGATCGCGCATTGCATTATGGATGCGGCACGCCCGCACATGACCCACCTGCGCTCCCCCCACTCGTGGCACCCGAGCCAAAAAAGGTTCGCCATCGCTGTTATATGGTATTTCTTCCATAAACAGAGTGGAATTCAGGGTGCTGTCTGAGGAATTCTGGGAGTTGAAGTCCACACTTCTTAAGGTTGCTGAGCTTGGAAAACACTGCCTTATATGATCTGTATCTACATGGAGATACAACACTAAAGTGTAGTCTGCACACATAAGTGTAGTGTAGATCTAAATGGGAGTGAGTAGCAGCATCTAGGAACAGATCTCTGCTGATCAGCACCTATTTCAGACTACCAATTGTTTATCAATACTAATAACCTCTTAAAATTGCACTACTGAAAACTTTTGGGTATGCCCACACTGTTTTATGTATAGAGCCATATTCCGTATAAAGTTGCATACATGGTTATATAGTGGGCATCCACAGGATTCAAAAATTCAAAATAATATCTGCAACTGCAGTTGAAGCCCAATCACTTTTTACATACATATGTGACACCTGTATAAAGGGATGGAACTTCAATTCAATTTTTTGACTTGAGAAGGGCGGGGCTTGATGTCGCAACGACATGACATGCAATCTTGGGGCTCCAAGATTGCTGTTGATATCTCTGTTCCTGGATGGTCCTTTTAGACCTAAACTGTTCTGAAGGAACAGTGATAGAGAAGAGCATGTCCTGCTGATCTCAGGGGCATCGCAGAGCCCCTGATTGATCCAGGAGAAAGCTCTTTTTGCCAGCTACAAGAGAAGCAATCAAAATGGCTGCAGAAGGTTGGGACAAGCCTCTGAAACAAAAGCAGTACAGGAGTGTGTCAAAATGGTGAGAAAATTTTTTATTATTAGAGAAGGGAAAACCCAAAAGAATTGGAATTTAAAATAAAATTGAAGACAGAAGAAAATAAGCGGCAAATTAACCCCAGTTTAAGACTATCGTATTATCTTTTTTACCTTAACTTTGTTTGTTTTCTATGGATGGACTTTTTACAAATGCCTCTTACTTTTAAACTGGACTGGTCTCTTTTTTCCCTTCTTCCTCTATACTTTTTTCATTTTTTGTAGTTGTGGATTAAAAGCTTCTTCTCTCGTAAGCTTGGATGGAGCGTAATTTTTAAACATTTTTTAACCTCTCTCGGAACTTACCTTACCTTACCTTTACCTTTATTTAGATTTTTATACCGCCCCCTCTCCCCAAAGGGACTCGGGGCGGTGTACAGTCAAATAAAACAGATAAAATGGAATACAAACATACAAACATAAAAACATAGAAGAGGAGGCAATACAACACTGTACAAGGTAAAGTAGATAAAAACAGTATATCAACAATCCTAAAAAATACCCAATTAAAATTACCCAGTTAAAATATATCTGCCAGGAGGTATAATAAGATTATGAATGGTCCAGGCCGGCTAAACGGAACAGGTGAGTCTTCAGTTTTCGTCGAAAGGAGAGAAAGTCGGTGGTGTTACCTCTCTCAGAACTTGATGTTTACAGAGAGAGGCAGAAACAGATGGAAAAGAGGTAACACTGCCATTTAGTGGCTAGAGGCTTGGCAATATCTGATAAAACTATAAGCTTTGTTTACTGAAAGGCTCATTGGAAAACGTTTTGTTTATACAGGTGTTCCTTTGAAGGAACGAGAAAGCTTTGATTTGAAAACTCCACTGAATTTGTTTGACTAAAAAGCCTCGGATGTTTTGGCAGTGTTTATAACCTGGAAAATGGCACAACGTGAAGAAGAAAAGGCACTAACTTTGCAAAGAATTTTCTTAGAAATTAAAAAAGTTTTAATAATTACAGAGAGAATTGAAAAGAGATCAAAATACAAATAGTATGGGGACAGTGATGAAATTTGAGGACAGAGCTGAAAAAATAACAGAGACATATGAAAGTGATAAGAAAATTGTTGACACTGACAGCAAACTGAAAGTGGAGGGAAATGACAAGTGTGAAATACGGAAAGGAGAAATCGATGAACCGGAACTTTATTTCAGATGTCAGAAAATAGATGAAGAAAGGAGAGAAAATTTGGCAGAAATAATGAGAGTAATCTTGGCAGAAGCACTAATGATAACAAAAGTTAAGCTGATGAAAAGAGCAGATAGAGGGTTTTGAATTCTTATAAGACATGCAATGAACAACAAGTTCTTAAAAGAAATCCACATAAGACTTATCAAGAAAATACTTAGAATACAGACTTTACAAATGGCAAGAGATATTGGACTACACTACCTCTGGAAGGATACAGGATGATGAAATGAAATGTCACAATAAATTTTAGTTAAATGTAGTTACATTTTGAGTGCTATGTACAACATAATAATAGCTATAGTCAAATAAATGATTAATAATGATAACAAAGCATTTATATATATACTAGATTGATAATATGACATTTTATATAATACTATAAGTGAGGATTATGGAGATGATGTTGAAGAGCCTTTTTATAAAAGATAAACAATTTTATATAGAATAGAATATAAAGATGTAATATCATTGGATGATTTCAGGATGATGTAATAAAATGTCATAATATAAATTTACTTCAAATTTAATATGCCTTATGTTGAAAGGATGTAATAATAGCTAGGCTTAATAGATGTTTAATAATTCTAACAATTTGTATACATGTATATTAGATTGATGATACTAATAATGGGGAAAAACATGGAATTGAAAATTATTAGAGAATGTTATCAATGCTAAAATGATAGAATGACTTACAATAGGAGGAAGCATAATAACAACGTATACAAAGATACCTTGATTGTCAATATGTGAATTTTGATAAAATTCAAGTGATGACTATGGAAAGGATACAGAAAGACCTTGTAACCAATCGACACACTGTGTGTAGTTGAAGAGGCTTTTATGTTATATGTGTTGTGTGTTTGTGTTTGTATGAAAATAAAAACTCTATTTAAAAAAAGTTAAAAAAATATCTGCAACTGCAGTTGAAGCCCAATCACTTTTTACATACATGTGTGACACCTGTATAAAGGGATGGAACTTCAGTTCAATTCTTTGACTTTCCCAAATGCAGTTTGCAGTAAAGTAGATACTCTCCTTCTTCTTTTGATAGAATTATATGAACTGGAGAGAAATAATATTTATTTTATGCTTTCTTTCCTTTCCATACCTAAAACCTCCTCTCCTCCCTTCCCTTCCCCTCCCCCCTCCCTTCTCTCCTCTTGCCTTTCATCTTTTTCTTTTCTGTCCTTGATATCTGATTTCCCACTGAAGGTGGCCATATGTTGGCTGGGTTGACGGCACTCCCATATGAAATTAGCCATATGGGACAGCTCTTCTACAGTTACGTATCTCTAATTTGACTCTTTTTCAACTGGAAAATGGGGCGGGGGTGGGTGGGGTAATGCCATCGAACACCTTTCCATTCTCCCCCCACCAATTATGTGAGCAACAGCTGCTTCAAGGTGAGATGTTAGACAAACTGGAGACCGTTTGAGTATCAGAAGTTCATCTCTTGCATAGAGTCTGTTAGAGGCTTTTTCTTCTTTCCCTGTGCCTGATCAAACTGTTTATTTGTTGAGTTATGTAATAAAAGAATCGATGCATCATGACTGTTTTGCACTGGCAAAAAAGTACATGTGCCTCTGGACTCTAGATTTGGTGTGTCCAAATTAATACTTAGACAAGAGAAAGCAGTAATGAACTTTTTAAAAAATTGCTGAACAGTTCCTGATGGAGGTGGGTGAGAAAATACAATGTGTGTATGTAGAAAGAGAAAAAACTTAGTTTAAATCACCTTGAAACTCAGCAATAACATTGACTCAGCCTGTCCTTGTGATTCCATCTGTTTGTCTTGGACATAGTCCACACCAGGCAAACATCGTAATAGCCAATAGAAAATGTAAAAGAAAAATAAATCAGCAGACAAGGGGCCCTGTCTAGGGGGACTACGAAGTCCAAACGGCAGTCCTAGTGACAGGACTATCACAATAAAAGGAATTTGAAGGATGGCAAGGAATTTGATTTAGCTTCTATGGTGATGGGTATGTGTGCATGTCTCTGTTGAAAGTTTTTACATTTCAGAAGAATTTTTTTAAATCCACCCCCCCCCCCAGATTTTCTTCCAGCTGTTTCTTCAGATGACTTGGATTGAAAGTACCATCATTCCCATTCAGCCCTCATGATAGGACAATGAGAGTTTAGTGCATGATAGAGTGAACTCTCTACATTGTTTGGAAGCTTATAGGCAGCTCTAAGCAAACAGCTCTTGAGCGACATGGTAGTTGCATCCATAGTCTGTAAACATCTAAAACAGAGGTCTTCAAACGTGACAACTTTAAGACTTGTGGACTTCAACACCTAGAATTCTCGGCTGGAGAATTTTAGGTGTTGAAGTCCACAAGTCTTAAAGTTGTCAAGTTTGAAGACCTCTGATCTAAAATATTTGATGTTATTAACATCATTCTGCATAAAATGCAAAATGCACACATGGTTTATATTATATAAATGCACACGTGGTTTATATATTACTAACATCATTTAGCAGCAAATCAGAAATGAGTAAGACCATGGTAGACTCAAAACCCCACACTCCGAGTCCGGAAGGATAAACCAATGTATGCTTTTCACTCCATATAAGGCAACTTAAAAGCTTTACTTAGCAAATAACGTTTAAGCAAAAGACTTTTACAGTTCACGACCTATTTTTCACATGTACTTTTCAAAACAAAATAGGCAATAGAATAATTTTGCTCAAGATGACACAAATTTTAAATTGATCCTTATTTCTAGCAAAGCAACCCTTCTGGAAGACGAATTCATATATCCCTAGCCTCTTCCCCTTAACAAGCGAGTAGCCCACACTAAGGAATGGTGAATACATATTGAAAAATGTGATGAGTGATTTCAATTGTCATTAAAAAAAAATTGGTTTGCCAATTGGACAGTGGCAGATAGGACAGCACTCCAGAGGGTCAACGTCATTGCCTACTCCAGAGGATCATTGGTTGCCCTCTCCCCTTTTTGGAAGAGCTTTATAGCTCCCACTGCCTTAAAAAAATTCAAAACATTCTTAAAGATCCATCTCATCCTGGGCACCCGTTTTTTTGAACTATTACCATCTGGCAAACACTACAGGACAATAAAAACAAGGACAAAAAGGCTGAAAAACAGCTTCTATACCAGGGCAGATATTGAATTCTATGGTATAGTACAATATTAATGCAATATCAGGGTTTTCAATTCAATTGTATAGAATGTGTTTTTGTTATATATTTTTATGTATAATGTACACTGAAGATGGCATTTAATTTTGTTGCACGATGTGCAATGACAATAAAGTAAACTAAACTAAACTCAAAGGGTGGGGACAGATTACATATAAGCACCGTAGCACATGGAGGATTGTTTTTATGGACAAATCCACATGGCCCACAGCAACTCAGAAGCAGTGTCAGCATTACTTGCATAGGCAGAGGAATCTTTTGCCTTTCCTTGTTGTTCTAAAGTAATGTTTTAATGAAACCCTAAAGACATGTGCTAAGAATGCGCTTTTTTCTTCGTCCTTGGCTGAGGACAATTGTCTGAAGCTAAACTCAAATACAGTAATGACTTGGCATCTGTTTTATCAGCCATTGCATCAGCTGGACTGTTTTCTTGTCTGCAGCTTTAAGGGGTGGGAAAAGCTGATGCAATTGTGGGCGTTCTTGGAAAAAGATATATATATACGTAGATATCCAGTTTCCCCCAAACAAACAAGTTTGGAAGATCAGTTGTCGCTGCAAAACGCCTCGTCGCCACTGGTTTTCTTCTCTGCCATCTGGGAGCAAGAGACATCTCATCATGTCCACTTCCTTCGTCCAAGCCGAAAAGCTGCGCCCGACCGCTTTCGAGGTGGAATACTTTGACCAGTACGATTTCTACAGCTTGACCGACAGATACAGCGGTAGGTGCGCTGCCAGAGATGGGGGGGGGGGGGATTAAAGCAAGCTAGAATTTAAAAAAATCGGAGCTTTGAAGGGACCGATCAACAAATAAAAAAAAACAAATCAGAAAAAAAAACCGAATAGCTCGGGCGTTAGCAGGTGGCATGTGGCGTCGCTTAATGTTGGATAGGACAACCGTGGGGCGTGGGAAGGAGGAGGAGAGATAGCTGACGTAAGGTGTACATTTCATAATCGTGGCTTGCGTCGCATGCCTGTGTTTACATCGCTCCCACACTCGAGATTGCCCGTTTTGCAAACTTCATTAACGTGAAATTAATCAAATTAACAATCAGTGGAACAACTTTCCTCCAGAAGTTGTGCACGCTCCAACACTGGAAGTTTTTAAGAAGAGATCGGACAACTATTTGTATGAAATACTATAGGGTTTCCTGCCTGAGAAGGGGGTTGGACTAGAAGACTTCCAAGGTCCCTTCCGATTCTGTTATTTTGTTCTGTTCAGGATGTGAGGGGTCTGTAGATATTTTCTTAGCCCTCCTTCTGGTTCTGTTCTGAAATTATTAATCTGGAATTTGTCAGATTTCACCTTGTGCGTTTTGTAATGAACACCACGCCCATAAGACAGAAACACCAATCTCTACAAAAGTGCTTTAATACATACTAATCTAGGTGAAAAATACTGGTGGCTCTACTTATACACCAAGGAATTGGTTGAAAGTACTTGCATAATAATCATTATCCACTATTTCTGAAACCTTGTGGGCTAACCGTACCTTGGCTTCACGATCTGACAAGGAAATTTGTGAAGCAAGATACTCTCCAGATTCTTGGATTTGGTTAGTATTTTACATAAATCCAGGCATTATGGGTTAATTAACCAAATGATTTATTAGGTTTTTTTCTTACTCAGCTACAAGCTGTTAAAAGCCCCACTTTGTCTTATATCCACAGACACACAGGGACTCTGCTGGCACTGCTTAGAGATTTATGCGTGCCTGACACATGATTCCCACAATGGCTGGTAAACATGCCTTTGCTAAAAATAAATACATAATTTATGTTTTAGTTCTAGTGGCTGGAGAAAAAACAGTAACCAAGAGCTTCAAAGTCGCTGAATTCTTAACAACAAAAAAGGCTGTTTTTTCATCCCATCAATTTTTTTAAAAAAAGTCATAGCTTCCTGAATTTGCTTTTGCATTTTAGAAGAAGCCAAAGAAAAATCAACTCTAGTACACATCAAAAAGTTCCAGCCAGATTTTCTACGTAGGCACAAGCCTACATATGGTCAAAAACAAGCCCTGACAATTTGTTTTAGTGGAAACTTTCTGCCCAAATCTATTATTATCCTTTCTAAAACATCATCCTCAAATTAGTATTGGCTTGCAGAATTTGGCAACCACACACCCTAAAAATAAACTTAAAATTTGATTTTGGTGGATATGGAGCCAAGTTTTTCCACAGAACTAGAACATTTTTTTCATGGGGTCCGAAGATTATGAACGAAAATTTCACAACAGTTCTTACTCATTGCTAAGACAGTGTGAAAAGGGAAGGGTCCCCCCCCCCCAAAGTGATTGCTGTTTGCAAAAGGAATAAATTAAGGTGGTATGCAATGCATATAAAAAGTAGCTGTTTTGATCATGTGGTGATGGTTGCCATCTTGACTTTTTTTGATATCCGGTGGCTCTTCTTGCTACTCCTACTTTGCTTAATAGCTAGTGAGAAGCTGGAGTTGATTTTCAACATCTAATAAACTGTTGATTATCTACAAGAGCGAGTGTCACTGGCCCTAAGTAATTAACTGTTGTTCTGGGGTATGCCTAGGTGGTTCTTCACGCAAAGGCCGATCCAAGAAAGAGGCTGAGGACCATACAAATCGCCCAAATCCTGGTGGCCATGAGCGCAAGATCGTTGTGAAGCTGCAGCGCACAGAGCAGAAGCGAAAGGCGCCAACCTCCAAAAAATGAAAAAATGAAGGTAAGGAGCCAATGTACGGCTTGATAAATAACTCCACTGATGTCAAGCGTTTAACCCCAAGTGATTGTCCGTTGACACAAATTAGGTGGGGCTTTTTTCCTTGCAGAGGGAGTATGTACAGCCACGCATCAAATGCAATATATTTTTATTCTCTTAAACCAAGACTGTCCAATCTTGCCAACCCTTAAGACTTGTGGACTTCAACTCCCAGAATTCCCCAACCAGCCATGCTCTGAGGAATTCTGGGAGTTGAAGCCCACAAGCCTTAAAAGTTGCTAAGGTTGAACACCCCCTTTTTAAATCAGTTTTTTAATTAGCCATTCAGAATTCACATAGGGGCTGCAAACATTTTTTTCCCCATCCCTAGGTAGCTGTACCCATCACTCACCATTTTCTTTCCTCTCTCACCAGCTCTGAATCTGGTTTGCTATTCAGGTTCTGGACACCATGGCAATGTCGACGAGGATACGGAGACTTGACGGATGGACGCCATGTAATTTGGTGGTTCTTTGAATTACGGAAGATGGTACACAGTCTTATGGCTCACATCAGGAGCGAGTGAAAGTGAAGGCTGCAATTCATCCCAAAACCATCAGGGGGAAAAAATTCACTGCCTTAATCATTATTCACTCTGGAAAAGCATATGGAATGATTGTACACTTTGGCTTGGAAAAGCAAATAGTTGTCCTAAGCTTACTTTTTTTTCCCTTCAATGTTCCTCCCCACTCAAAAAAATCCCCAAACCAGTATATTGTGATGTCTTTTGAAATTTATGCTGAGGGAGGAATTGATTCATCTATAAATGCTTTTATTAATGGTAGCCCTTTTTTCTCTTTAAGAAGGGATGAAGATAGTAGATAAGTAAACTTTATAGTATAGGGAAAAATGAGTTTGTAGCAATGTTAACCTTACATAAATTAGGGAAAGTGGGAGTGGGCAGGAGAATGGATCAAGAGAAACCTATGTTGGGATAGAGGGAATAACACACACACACATTATGTTCAATCTTTAGTTCCTTTAGATGCACATTTGTGTTTTTTCATGCTAAATAAAACCATCTTAACTGTAATTATTTGCAATTATTTGAAATGAAGCATAGACTTTCACAGTGAGCAGAAGGAAGAAAACTGAGGCAGGTTTTACAATAAGCTTTTATTAAACACTCAAATCCCTCCCTCTACCCTCCCAAAGTATCTTGGCAGTATTTGCTGGTGCACAAGGCATAAAAAGTGAGTCCTTTAATTTCAAGTCAGTTCGATACCCCAAGAAGAGATGCATTCTAATAAATGTTATATAACTTCTGGCAAATATTTAACTTTGTTTGTTAACCTTCATCTCTGCCACTCTCCAGAAGCTCATGCAAACAAGATGAAAGAGAGCTTGAAGAGAAGCAAAGACAATGCAAACCAATCCCCCCATCCCACTTGATATGGAACAGAGAATAAAGAGCTACCAAAATTATCTTAATGGGTTATCAGAGCAAGGCAAATGTGGGTAAACTGTTTTCCTTTCCCCAAATAGCATTTTTTGCTCAAATTGAAGCCAGAAGTTAATGTGTTTCAATTTTTTTTGTTGCACTTTTATAAAGGACCCTGTTAAAAATTCTGACCCTGTCACCTCTATAACATGATGAGCTATTTTGCTTAAGGCTGATGGGAGCTGAAGTCTAACTTCAGAAGGACTTAATACACAGCATCTCAGAAGAATCAGCAAAATGTTGTTTCCAGATACAGCCATGATAATGGTGGTATCCCATACTTGATAAAGGCAGGGCAATGAGATCAAGTTAGCTGAACTGGCCAAAAACAGTGGCCTCTTTTCAGCATAATTTATATTTCCTGGCATTGGAGGAAAAGCTGGATTGGGATTCCCAGCGTATTCCAGGGGGTGCTGAATAAATTATAAAGCCTAGAAGGTCACAGGATTGGGGAAATCTCACAGTGTTAAGTACTATACTGGCATTGGTTGGGCTATGACCAAACAATGAAGAGACTGTTACCAGGAACCATGTCCCATCTTTCACTCCCAAGAGATGGTCACATAAAGGCACTTGCTCATATGAAATGGAAGGGAAATACAGTCGTCTGCATGTCCGTAGCATGCTGGTACGTTTAGAAGTATGAGGTATTATACAAATGACAGATACATTTATGCAACATTTAGCATAATAAGCTTATGTGAACTCTCGCTTTAGATCACTGAGCGACTTAAGGCAGCAACCCAGAAGTGGTACCCATTACATCTTGGTGCAAATACATCTGACCATCATGATAGGAGCCAACAAAGCAGATCACTGGTTTATAAAGTTGCCTATTTTCACATTGGGCAAGGCTCTACCATCCCTAAAGTCAGCTGGATGCAGACTTGATCTTTACCGCTACAGTCCCCTCATAAGTCTGAAAACATTCTATCCACAGGCAGCAAACAGATCAGCAAAAAATACAACCAGTAAATCAATCCTTTCTGATGTAGGACATTAGAGGTATGGTTAGTCACAGTTCAAAAGGGCCCAGGATGCCATCCCTATCCAACTGGTGTGAAAGAGATGGCAACTGGATTGGATCAACTAGACTTTGATGGCTTGCCGTTGTAAATGCTCTTCTCTGGGTATTGATGGGGGGCAGGGGGGAGAAGAGGAGCGTGTAAACTCTTCAGAATAGGCCAGTTTCAGCTCAAGTCCTGTTCACCAATGCTCTGTCGAAGGTATTCCTCATAGAGCTTTCTCTGCAGAAAAACAGTAATTTTTAAAAATTTGCTATGCTCGTCAATCCCTTTCTCTGGCCACCACAAAATCTAAACCGGATTCATATCCCTGCCCATTTAGGTCCTACAAAATAAGCACCAGGCCTCATGGCACAACTTCAAACCACCCTATACAAGTTGCCAAAGCATTAACCTTCTTAGCCAAGACCACATCCAACACGTAATCCCGTCGATCTTCCAGCTGCCGCTTTTGCTTTTTGGAGAGAGTGGGCTTCATTCTAAGTGGGGCAAGAGATAAAAATGAACGTTATAAGAAGTGTAGTAATCAACCCTTCCTGATAAACAGGAATGCTCTTACCTGAGAGTGTAGCTGGCCAAGAGTAGGAAGAGAATCGAGAGGAAGAGAAGACCAAAAAATACTGTTAAGGTTTGATCTTCAGGGACAAACTTCCAGACTGCTGCAACCGGCTGCTAAAAATTAGAATTAAGAATAAATGGTATACTTGATATTAGCTGAGGAAAATATAAGTGTAGCCACTTTTAAGAAAATAATATAAAAATACATTTCTTACAACAATATGTAAATTCTGTGGCAATAATCTACAGGTAATCCTCGATTTACAAGTGTTTAGTGACCATTCGAAGTTACAACGGCACTGACAAAAATGACTTATGACCATTTTTCACACGTTCAACCCTTGTAGCATCGCCATAGTCACGTGACTTACAATTTGGATGCTTGATAACTGATTCATATTTATGACGGTTGCAGTGTGTCGGGGTCATGTGATCATATTTTGCAAACATTCTGACAAGCAAAGTCAATGGGGAATCCAGATTCAATTGTTTGTTACTAATTTAACAACTGAAGTGATTCACTTAACAAGTGTGGCAAGAAAGGTCGTAAAATGGGAAACTCACTTAACACATTTCTCATTTAGCAACATAAATTCTGGGCTCAGTTGTGATCATATGTCGCGGATTACCTTTATATATAATTAGCACATATCTTAACTATAATTAAAGTAGTTAGCGAGTACCTATAACAAATAGGCATTCTCTATAAATGATTGTATCTAGACTTCCCCAATCATAGCCAAAACTTTATAAATTTTGAGAAGGAAGACAAGAGAAATAAAGGTTACTCAGCTGTGGTTTTGCTAGTATGAAATGAATCATGAAGTTACACTTTAGATTTTTATCCTATTACTCTAGGCCAGGGATGTCAATTTCATTGAGGGCCACATCAGGGCTGTGGTTGACCTTAGGGGGCCGGGTGGGCATGGCCAAATGTGTGTGTGTGGTCAATTAGGTGGGTGTGACCCAGTGGTGGGTTCTGGAGCCCGTTCCAACCGCTATGGTTGGAACAGGCCTGGCGTCGCCCACATGGATGTGCGCAGCATGCGCCGTGCACATGTGTTGTACCTGCCAGTGATGCCTCTGCAAGCCTCCGCAATGCTTCAGCTGCTCGGCAGAGCGTCATGCAGGTGCTGTATGCGCCATGTGCGTGCGCTGAAATATCAAAGGCTTTAAAGGACAGGTAAGGAGCTTGGGCAGGCGGGCGGGGCCCTCCGGAGCACCGTATCAGAATGGTACCCGGTGCTCTGGGCAGGCTCCGGTATGCCCGTATTGTGGCATACCGCCTGCAACCCACCACTGGTGTGACCAGCTTGACATCATCCTCCAAACTGCTGGCATACTTCTTCTTTGCACTGGGTAGTCCGGGCTGAAGCTGCATTGGCCTGATCTTTCCTTTTCACACTGGGTAGACAAGGATGGTCCTGTGGGCTGGATCCAACCACATCACTGGCTGGATCCTGCCTGTGGGCCTTGAGTTTGGCACCCTTCCTTTAGGTTATCATCTGTTCTATTTACAGCAGGCTTTAGACATTTCTATTTCTATTGGTATAAGAATTGGAAACTTGATTATTACATATTTCTCCTGAAAAAAAAAGATAGAAAGAAAAAAAATATCCAGGATTCTGAATTTTGCAAAATTGGACCATTCTTAATTATCAGTGTATAACATATGTTCCTTAGATTTTGTGCTGTTTTCTCTCTCTCTTCTTCTGCAGTTTTTAGAAGCTGCATGTTTTAAAATCCTACCCATCAGTTTGTGTTGCTTTATGGATGTGAGGCTAGAAAAACCTGTTTCCCACACCCTCAAGACATGAAAGCTGAGACTCTGAGGTTATGGAATCTAATATCCTGCACCATTTTTTCTATACAAAGTCGAACAAGGCTTAAGTGAGGGGTACTTATAAAGTGAGAAAAGGATGCTTTCGGGATCCTAGGGAACAGACACCAAAGTACTCACTATGTATAGTTCCAGGGCCTGGCTTTGCTTCTCCCCCAGGACCAAGCTCCACAGTTGACGAGCAAATGTTGTACCAAATATCAATGTCAGAAGAAGAAAAATAGGCAATAGGAAACCTGCTAGGCCCAGAAGCATCCCTCGGAAGAAAGCACGGAAGTTGCTGTTTCTGGCCTCACTGAGTAACAGAAAAAGTGAAAAAGCAAAGTCAGCATATAGGATTCGGGAAGAAATTTAGCTGAATAGCATTAAATCCCTCATTCCCCTAGAATAGTGATGGCTAACCTTTTTCTAAAGGTGTGCCAAAATTGTGTGCGTCACCTGAGCATGGGCGTGCAACCCTCTCTGTGCATGTGTGTGCAATACCCCTCCCCCGGGGGGAATTTTCACCCTCCCCAGGCTCCGGAGGCTTTTCTATAGCCCGGGAAGGCCGAAAAAATTCTGGTTGACCCATTGGGCCTCTTTTTCACCCTCCCCAGGAAACGATCTTCCTGTTGGGCCATTTTTCGCCCTCCTCCTGCTCTAAAGGCTTTCCTGAAGCCTGGGGAAGGCAAAAACGGCTCCCCTGGTCCTCTGGAAGACCAAAAATCAGCTGGCTGGTGCACGCATGCGTGCCAGAGCTGAGGGGTGCCATGCCAGCAAATATGGCTCCGCGTGCCGTCTGTGGCAAGCATGCCATAGGTTCACCATCACAGCCCTAGAAATAGCCTACTATCTTCAGAACTCTCCCAGATATTAGTTTCCTAGGACTTTCCCCCCCTCTAACTATAATCTTCTCACCCCTTTTAAAGTGAAGGTCAGCAGCCAGAACCTTCCAGTCCCAATTATATTTGAAATAGTTGCATAGGTAACCAGCCTTCCCTTAAAGGAGTCTAGGTTATTAGTCTACATCAGTGTTTTTCAACCTTGGCAACTTGAAGATGTCTGGACTTCAACTCCCAGAATTCCCCAGCCAGCGAATGCTGGCTGGGGAATTCTGGGAGTTGAAGTCCAGACATCTTCAAGTTGCCAAGGTTGAAAAACACTGGTCTACATTACAATTCAAGGCACTTATAATGCTCCATTTCTGTGGGATTTATTTCCAAGTAAATGTGAGCAAGACTGTGCTGTAAATTACACAACAATCCTTTGAGATAGGTCAAGCTAACGGCTTAACAGCATGCTTTCAATACAATTTCTACTCACTTTCTACTCAATTTCCTTCCGCAGCAATCTTTTATTTATCTCTCAACAGTTGTCAACTCAGAATTTTCCATTCAGTTTGTCAATTTATTATATTAATTAATGAATTAAATTTGCCACCCATCTCACCACAAGGTGACTTAATTTGCCATTTTATATGCAAATCCACACACCCAGTTTTCTACATGGGATCTGATATTCCATCCCTCTTTTGTTCTAAATGTTAGGACCTCTCAGATGCCATGTCTCCCACTCCTACAATGCTATGTTCTTACTTGTCATCCTCTAGCAAACGCTGTGTGGCCTCTTCTATGAGCCGGCAATCCCTTTCCAAGGCATTGAGTGTATGCTGCACAGTCTGGCTGATGGTCTTCTCAATTGTGCGACAGACCTCCTCAATCTGATTAACG
The DNA here is from genome assembly GCA_029891615.1 of Natrix natrix natrix. Taxonomy (NCBI): domain Eukaryota; kingdom Metazoa; phylum Chordata; class Lepidosauria; order Squamata; family Natricidae; genus Natrix; species Natrix natrix. The sequence continues at coordinate 40,428 of JAKRSK010008313.1, forward strand.
CACCGACTCGGCTAAAGGTGAGTGCAAGACCCATGTCACCATTTTGCAGAGACTCTTATCAGCATTCTATTTTCAGTCCCAATTTGGTCCTCATCCTCATAAGGCAAGCTTTTCTTTTCCATCTATCCCAAGGCTCACCCATCCTTCCAGACGTCTGGATTAATCATGGCTTCTGCTTCAATCTTACATCTAAAATAAATTCAAGCTTGTCACTCACCTTACTGGGGCTGGGAATGTAAATTGTAGGCATGTCAAACCCACATTTATTGAGGCCAGGGCGTTTACAAAGTTCTTGAACAATTTGCATCAACACTCTCTGTCAGACAAAAAGAAAAAGATCACACACACACACATACATATACATATAATTTTACAAACTGCCATTCTTAATTCCTTCTGTTCCATGAGACGGCCATTCCCCATCCCATTATCCATGGGAGACTTTCTACCTGTCGGTCACCCTCAGCGCCTGCCTCATCAGCTTTGCTCAGATAAAAGCGTAACTTGTCTCCGTGCTCTTCATTGATCTTCTCCACTATGTTTAAGGTACGTTTGCAAAGAGCCTGCCCCATGGGATCAAAGAAGACCAGGATGAGATCGCAGAGTTGGCCTGAACAAGATTACAAGGGAAGGACTTAGGGCGCTATATAACATGGGGAGAAAATTCTTATGGAAATAATAAATCAGTAAACAATTTCTTTCAAGCTAAGAGCTACTACAGTAGAAAATGCCCTGTCCTAAAATCTTTTTTCCCATCACCATGCCTGTATTTTCTTCCAGAACACAAAATAGTTCTCTCAAGGATTTTTCCTAAGACTGAAACCATTCCTGAGTTACCTATATGAATCCTTCTTCGGATTCAATCTTTCGCAGGCACATCTATTTCGTTTTGAGGGCTAGGATGACTTGGGAAACAAACATGTTTTCAAGACTTCCTGAGGCCAGGCTCCAATTTAATAGACTCCTCCTTCAGGAACCAAGGCTGTTTCCTGAAGCTATACTCACCAAACCAGATCAGTGCTCCCTCCACATCAAAAGGGTATTTCATATCACCATCCACCAAGCCTGGAGTATCAAGAAAAGTGATCAGAGAAAATTGTTTCTGCTTGGAGGTACAAATCTCAGTACTCAGGTATTCTGGCACTCCTAAATGAATGATAAAGAGCAGAATGTTAAAATTTGCTAGCAACCTCTTGCTATTAGCAGATAACAAAGAATATTTTCCTTCTAATAATCCTTAAACCAGACACCATACTTCAAATTTCATTACCGACATATATTATTACAGGCAAGCTGTCAATGATCAATTAACCCCAACTTTTAAATGTCAGCTTCCTGATCAAGGGTGATACTCATTCAGGCCACACAACACTGTTCTGAATTAAAAGCCAACTACTGATTTATCTTCAGGCTGCAACTAACCTTTGAAGTTCTGCAAAATCTGAAAATGAGGGTAGAGGTGGAGTGTAGCATTGCCCTGCAGAAAAGAAGTGGAGAAACAGAAGGCTTTAGCATACATGATATTACCATGGCTACAGCAGATAGCTTTTAAAGTCATTAGACAAGTTCTATTTAGCAAGTGTGCATGACTATTTCAAGGCTGAAGGTTGCCTTTGATCTATTATGTGGGATGCCAGTCTGTATGATCAAAGGCTAGATGGGCCCAGGACAAAAATAAGTGCAATATTACAATTGAATTAATTAAATATTAATGCTATTGTTTCTCATGCACTTTCCTCTTTGGACGCATAAAATATGCCTGTCTGAAGTAATGTTTGAAAGTCCAAACATCTGAATAACATGTGACCCTAGAACAGGGGTGGGTTCCTGCCAGTTCTAACCTCTTCTATAGAAGAGGTTTCACAAATCTACCGTGCCATATAGAACCGGCTCCACACCCCTCCCCCCGCCCATCCACACATCATCAAGATGAAGAGCGAGAGGAGGAATTCTGGGAATTGACATCCACAAGTCTTAAAGCTGTCAAGTTTGAACACCCCTGGGAGTTTTTTTTTCTAAAGGGTTAGGGGTGCAAGAGTCTTGTAACTTGACAGCTTTAAGACTTGCGTGCTTCAAATGCCAGAGTTTCTGAGCCAACATTTTGGTTGCTAAGCAAGAGTGTTGTTAAGTGAGTTTCACCACATTTTACAAGTTGGCCACGCCCACCCAGTCACATGGCTGCAAGCCACTCCCACCCAGTCACATGACCAGCAAGCCACTCCCACAAAGCAGCCCACACCTACAGAAGAGGTTCTAAACTTTTTTGAAACCCACTACTGCCCTAGAAGCTAAGTCACATGCTTGCTCCAAAGCACCAGCAAACTCACTGCATAGTCTAGGTCTGTGATGCGAACCTATGGCAGGAGTGTCACAGGTGGCACGCAGAGCCCTCTCAGCGGCCATGTGAGCCATCACCCCAGCTCAGTTCTACTGCACATGCGCGTGTGCCTCCTGCTGACAAGCTGCTTTTCAGGCCTCTGCCATACATGCATCGGGGTGCGGGGCGTATGTGTCATACACTCATGCGCGGGGGGGGGGAAATGCTCACATGCACAGGCCGCATGTGGGAGTCATGCGCGCATGTGTGCAGGGGCAAGCTGCATGGGGGGGGTTGTGTGTGCATTGCATTATGGGTAGGTGTATGCCTGCGCTTTCAGCATGCGGCAAGAAAAAGGTTAGTCATCACTGGTCTACGTGGTGAGAAATGTGTGGCCCTCCAAATGTTGTGAAACACAAGTTTCTGCATTCTTTATCACTGCTTATTGGCTTATTGTGATTAAGACTGCTAGAATTATAGCTCCCCAACCAAATCTGCACTACCCATGCACAGGAAGGAAACATCAGCAGGTTTGAGAAACCTAAGCTTTTTTTAGGGAGAGAGAAATGTAGAGGGTGGGGAGAGGAACTTTTACATATCTTTATGTAAGCCTATTCAATGGTTGCATATTGATTGGCTGTTGATAGGAAAACGAAACGAAGCAAAACAAACTGGAGGAGAGGAAGAATTGACTGCCTGGAAGGAAGGGCAGTGCCTGGCATACTGAAGAAGGGCAAGTCTTACTGGCTAAATAGCAACAGCCATAACAGTGATACACGCAACAGAACAGAACAGAATAGACTTCTCTATTGGACAAGTGTGATTGGACACACAAGGAATTTGTCTTTGGTGCCTATGCTCTCAGTGTACATAAAAAGACAAGATACATTATCAAGAATCATAAGGTACAACACTTAATGATAGTCATAGGGTACAAATAATGTACAATGTTACATTAAAAATGAGTGCCTCATCTCACCGTGAGAGATTCTCGCTTTTTTCCACTGGTGATGAAGGTGAAGCCCTGAGTCTCAATAGCAACCCCAGTACGTTGGATGTGTTCCTCCACATACCTGCACAAATATGTCAAGAAACCCAAGATAGAATATTTTTCTTCTTTGTCTGCAAAATATGGCCAAATCTGAACTGAAGGTGGGAAGTACAGTATTACAACACATTCAGAGCCAATTTCCTGAAATGTCCTGGGTTAGTAAATTGCTACAAGTGTCCCAACACCCATTTGTTCTTCCATTACATCAACATCATTTGTATCAATGACACAATAATTTAGGTATCTATGGATTACAATCCCTCTCCCTGTTTTAAAACTATTTTTAAAAATATTAATTCTTCTAGATCATATTCAGTATAATCGACAAACTGTTTTCATTTTGTTCATGCGTCTTTTCTCAGTAGCCTTTAATCACTACTTTTAACATAAATTTGGCCAGAAGTATAAGAGTGGAGTTTTTTTTCTCAGAGGAGCTATTGAGAGGTTCAGCTTTTCAGACTGCCATTTTAAATGGAAGTCTTTCTCTAATATAATAATCACCGATGGAAATAAATAAATAATAATTTCACCATTTTTTTAACCAGATATTACAGTTAACGAATTTTGTTGTACTTATTTTATACAATAACAATAAAGGCTGTCTGTCTGTCTGTCTATCATCTATCTATCTATCTATCTATCTATCTATCTATCTATCTATCTATCTATCATCTATCTATCTATCTATCATCTATCTATCTATCTATCTATCTATCTATCTATCTATCTATCTAATCATCTATCATCTATCTAATCATCTATCTATCTATCTATCTATCTATCTATCATCTATCTATCTTTCTATCTATCTATCTATCTATCTATCTATCTATCTATCTATCATCTATCTATCATCTATCTATCTATCTATCTATCATCTATCTATCTATCATCTATCTATCTATCTATCTATCTATCTATCATCTATCTATCTATTTATCATCTATCTATCTATCTATCTATCATCTATCTATCTATCTATCTATTTATCTATCATCTATCTATCTATCTATCTATCTATCTATCTATCTATCTATCTATATCTATCTATCATCTATCTATCATCTAAATACAGGTAGTTCTCGACTTACAATGGTTCATTTGGTGACTATTCAAAGTTATAGCATCACTGAATAAAGTGACTTATGACAATTTTTCACACTTACGACCGTTATAACATCCCCATGGTCACATGATCAAAATTCAGACTCTTGTCAACTGACTCATATTTATGATTGTTGTTATCTAGGGATCATTTTTGCGACCCTTCTGACAAGAAAAGTCAAGGGGGAAACCCGATTTAACAACAGTGTCAGTAACTTAACAGCAGGATTGATTCACTTAACAACGTGGCAAGAAAGAGGGGAAAATTCATTTAACTAATGTCTCACTTAACAATATATATTTTGGGCTCAATTGTGGTCGTAAGCCGAGGATTACCTGTACTATGGATAACCTTTTAGGATTTTCCCAGAATGCTTTGTGCCATACCACCTTCTCCATTATGATTTTCCCAGAATGCCCTGCACTCATACCAACTCCCTTGATTCTGTATCCTAATAATGCCATTCCAGAGGTGGTATTCAGCAGGTTCTGGCCAGTTCTGGAGAACCAGTAGCAGAAATTTTGAGTAGTTTGGAGAGAGAACTGATAAATACCACTTCTGACTGCCCCCCCCCCTTCTATTCTCTGCCTCCCGAGTCACAGTTGATTGGGAGGAAATGAGGGAAGGTTTTGCTGTAACCTTCCCCTGCCACGCCCACCAAGCCACGCCCACAGAACCGGCAGTAAAAAAAAAATTTAATCCCACCACTGTGCCATTCCCAGTTTTGACTTCCCTTGATTGATTTTCTGGCATTCCCCTTCAGCTCACCAGTTTATAAAGCTGCTCTTCCCAGCACTGTGGTTGCCCATCACCATGACAGTCACTCTACGGCGAGGGGGAAGCAGGGTCAGGCCCAGGCGCTCTCCTATGGCCACCAAACCTGGGAGCAGAGCGGGAAAGTTATGGCTGACACTTGGCATGTTGTTTCACCCCCCCAAAAAATGAAAGTCCCCCCCCTTTTTTTTATCCTATCCCCTCAGCTCTCACCATGACCCTGGTGCACGTAAAGCGAGTGGGCCTCCCGGAGGACTCGTTCTGTCACTGACTCCGTCCCACCGCCCACGGCGGGGTTGGCGGCTTCTCGGGGCTTCCCACCCCGGCTCCCTGGCATAGTTTCTGGTGGTCAAGCCGGCAACGGAAGCAGCAAAGGCGACTGGGAAGAAGGAGAGGGAAAGAACTACAACTCCCGAAGGGAATTTCGCGGAAAGGACAAGCGTGGCGCAGTCGCATAAGCGTGTTTTTCGATCGACGTCTGTCGCCACTGCATCACAGAACTACAACTCCCATGATGCCTTGTGGCCACAGAACGCGGTATTCAGCCTTCCCGTCTGGACCTAAGTGGGTTATGGGTTAATGGGTCTCTGAGGAAATTTGCTTCGAGGACGCTTAGTGCGAATAAATGATGCAAATGTGGAAACATAAAGTCACCGGGGCCAATGCATTTAAATTGGTCCTCGCCTTCCTATTCTTTCGGGGGGTGGGGGGGTGGGGGTTGTCTTTAGGAGTCATGTGAATCGTTTTTTAATGCAGGTAGTTGGCAATTGCCCGAATGTTATTTTTTGTAGTGCAAACCGTTGCAGTTTTCATATTTTATCTAAAGGACTCTCTTAAAGAGAGCCAGGTTAGTGTGATGGTTAAAGCATCAGACAAAAACCAGGCGACTAGGAGTTCTAGTCCTGCCTAGTCAGCTACATGATCTTGGGTCAGTCACTCTCTCTAGGATGAAGGCAATGGCCAAACGCTTCCAAAATCTTGTCAAGAAACTGCAAGGAGTCGTCCAAGCAGTCAGGACCCAAAAGAGAGAGAGAGAGAGAATCCTGGTTCTCTTCAAAACAACCTTTGATTTGATGCCTTCTAGATATGATGAATATATAAGATATATATCTTACATATTTGGATTGGGGATAAGGTAAGAACTATATTTGAAAACTGGTATAAATTCTACAAATTAGTCTTGAGAAATTGTAGCCTTGATCTTTTGACCGTAGGTAAAGTTAAAGGTTCCCCTCACACATGTCCTAGTCGTTCCCGACTCTAGGGGGCGGTGCTCATCTCCATTTCAAAGCCAAAGAGCACTGTCCGAAGACATCTCCGTAGTCATGTGGCCGGCATGATTCAATGCTGAAGGCACACAGAATGCTGTTACCTTCCAAAAAAGTGGTCCCCATTTTTCTACTTGCATTTTTACATGCTTTCGAAATGCTGGTTGGCAGAAGCTGGGACAAGTAACAGGAGGTCACTCTGTTAGGCTGCACTAGGGATTTGAAAAGCCAAAATGCCGACCTTTCTGATCGACAAGCTCAGTCTTAGCCACTGAGCCACCTATTGACCATAGCACTAGCTTAAACAAACACTTTCCGCATAGGCCAAATCCTAGGAATTCAGGCTAGTATCAGAAAATGTTTCATAAAATTTGCCAAATTTCCCTGGGAAAAATGGATCTCAAATTTTGAATGCATCGTGTAAAAATTCAAAAATTGTCCTTTGTTGCACTGTTATAAGAACAAAGGTTCTAGTAGCATATAGATGTCATTTTTCACTTTAAGGCACCATGAAATGTTCTTTCCAGTCTCCTATGCTTGCTGTCCAAAAACAAGCCACACCAATCCATTTTCCCGCTTTCTATTTCTTGATTATCTAATCCACAAGATTTCAAATGGGTCTCCCCAAAAAAGTTTTTCCAGCTCATTTTATCTAGTGAGGAGCCCTTGACAAGCATCATATAATCCCAGACTGTTTTCCAAAATAAAAGTTTCTGGGGCTATAATTATTAATGTGTTTCTAGTAAATCTTCTTGCATATTTTTAATAGGAAAAAAAGTTGAGGAAAAATACAGGGAAGATATGAAAGGTAATAATGTCCGGAACCCCTGTAAAAATTCTGTACTTGATCCAGAGTTCACTGTGGAATGCAAAACTTGTCTGGAAGCATTTTCATTTGCTTTCCAAAGGACTTCAGGCAACGTTCAAATACAAATACTCTAACTGTGGTAGAGTCTCACTTGTCTTTTAAATCTCTGGCTGGGAAACAGGTTGGATGTTCCTGGAAGATGGTATCTGCTTTTTTTCTATTCTTAAACTGAAAAACTCCTGTAAGCTTCAAAACAACCTGACATTTTGTGAAAAAGTATTAGTACAAATCAATATTCAAATCTAACTTGGGCCAATAAAATCAGGTGGTTTAGAACCTGCTTGTGAGGTTACCTTAAGGGTAGTTAATGATTTCCCCATTCCAGTTCCATAAATGAACAACAGGGCTAATATATTAAAAAGCCAAGATGGGGTGAAGGTAAATCTATAATAATAATATGAATAATAAACATTAATAAAAATACTTAGTTACAAAAACCTAGGTCCTTTATCTAATGTTAGATCTAAACACAGGCTTTCCTCTGATTGATTGGTCAAGGAGCATTAATTCCTTTTTACATTTTCTTGTTATAGTGGATTCCACAATTCCTAAGATGTTTTATTTGAACTGGAGGTTGTCCTCATAATATGACCAGTAGCTTAACGATTGTTTGAAGTTACAACAGATGTCTCCCCCCCCCCCCCAAATCTTGGAGTTAGACTGGCCACACACAGTTTGGAATTACTGTAAAATTGTGACACACACACACACACACACACACACACACACGGTTGGATTTTGGATGCTTGGCAACCGACTTTATGACCGCTTGAAGCATCCCTCAATCACATGACATTTTTAAATTTTTTTGCCGATTTCTGATGTTTACTTCCAGTTTCCGACAAAATATGCCCATCAGGTAAAAGTAAACTTTGCAAGTAAACAGAATTGTGAGTCTAGCTTCTTACACAAAAAAAAGTTTCAGCTATTGTGAGATAGAAATGATGTCAAAAAAAGTAGCACCAAAGAGTCATCTGAAGCTGATGAGGTGTGAGCCACCTGTTCATCTGTGCAAACATATCTCTGTGCAGAAAAGCACCAACAAGACATACCTCTGTGCAAAAAGTGCAAAAGAGGTGCATGCTTTGGAGAGAAGATTTTAAATCCTTCCTCTTGTTGCCTTTTTCTCTACCCTTCTATTAATCAGCACTTCTTCTCTTTTTTACAGTACTTCCTTTTCACCCGGGACATCCAGTTAAAGAAAGCAGTTGACAAATACATGAGTCTTTGGAGTGCAAGGCTTTACCGTAGAAATGAAATGAAAAGAAACCACAAGCAGAAGCAAAGGTCATAAGTAGAGGCATCCAATTCTTGACTCCTAAGAGGTCCTTATTAATTTCTATACCACATAGCACTCTCTCTGCATGGGCCAACCGGACTCTGCCTGTAGATAATGCTGACGTTCCCCACTACAGGGTTAGAGGCAAGAAAGCCGGCAAGGCACAGCATCAGGAACAGAAGATAATAGCTGGTTGTCTTTTTCCATTAAGAGATTATCCCAAAGGTGCTTTTTCAGAAGGCAACTGGACTTCCTTGTTTTTTCTTTGAAGACATTTCACTTCTCATCCAAGGAGCTTCTTCAGCTCTGACTGGATGGTGGGAAATGAAAGGATTTATATTCCTGGCAGACAGCTGGTCATTTGCATTCTTTTAGAAAATCATTGAAGTGATCCTGAGGACACAAACAAATCTCCAAGTGGCTTAATGACTCCTTAAAAGACTGCAAATAACCAACTGTCTGCAAGGAATATAAATCCACCATCCAGTCAGAGCTGAAGAAGCTCCTTGGACGAGAAGCGAAACATCTTCAAAAAAAAAAAAAAAACAAGAAAGTACAAGTTGCCTTGTGAAAAAGCACCTTTGGGACAACCATGACCTGGATAACTGAGAATCCCCATAGACTCTAAGACCTTATTTCCTGTTTTCTTTCCTCAGATTTAGAGTGGAAGGTAATTATCACTAGGGAAAGAAATAGAAAGAAAAAAGACCTTTAGCACTCATGATAGATTAGGAGCCAAAGATGCACAGCTTAAAATCAGAAGTTACTCTTTTGCTCAGTCAGGAATTGGTTATCATTAGCAAATATGATTAAAAGACATGCTTTTGTGAGCTACAGTTCACTTCATCAGTTGCACTGATAGAGTTTCCACTAACCTGAATTTCATGAAGACCTTTCTTGGCATAATATGGTTTTTTTTACAAATGAAATCCATTCAGGATCAATATGCATCTTCAACTCACAATCATTCATTTAGTAATCATTCAAAGTTACGACAGTGCTAAAAAATTCCAGTCCTTCCACTTATGCCCTCTCCTTGCACTTATGACCAATACTCACACTTACGACTATCACACCAGTCCCATTGTCATGTTGCACTTACCACTGGTTACGGCATCTTAAGGTTGCAGTTTGCGCCCAAACGCCCATTCAGAAGAACAGGTTTACGCTTACAACCACAGTGGATTCACTTAAGGACCATGGATTCACTTAATGATCATAAAATCTGGTCCAACTTGATTTACAATTACAGTGACTTAACAGTAGAAATACAAATTCCAATTGTGGTTGCAGGTTGAGGATTACACTTCTATTTGAACATAATTTGGGTTCCTTTGTGATACAATCTATAACTATGTATTTTATGTTATGCATTTAAGTGTGTTTTTCTGAAAAGGGTCTTTAGGTTTCACCAGGTTGCCAAAAGGTCCATGGCACAAAAAGGCTAAAAACTCTTAACAGATGTGGACTCACATTCTTCAATGTGGATCACCTCAATACTTTGGAATAGCAATATATTCAGAGAGTATCAGACAGGGAAAAATACAGTGTAAATGGTCCATCTGATTGATCATAAGTTTGCCAGCTTGTAAGTTAAACATTACTGGTGAATTTATGTGGTTGGTACTTTTTTCTACAAACTAAACAGGAATAACAGAAGTAGCAGAGAAACTGAAATAAATTCGTTTTCTTTCATTTTCTTGCTTGTTAATGCCAAGATTATTAAAAAAAAAAAAGGCAGACACATAGTTTGGTTTGCTCTTGCTTTCAGCAGTCTATTTTATTAAATAAAAGGAAAAGCCAGCATTCCAAGTGGTGAGAGGCACAGGTTTACAATTGGGTGTGGAATGTCAGGCCACTGTCTGCTAGTAAGTGGACACAGAGATCATCTAGCTGTTCACTTTGAGCCACAGTGAACTGTTCTTTCCAGTCACCAACAGTGCCTGAAGGAAAGTAAATAATGCAGAGTATAAAATACAGCAATAATAGTTAACTTATTAGATTGATTAGCAACTTTAATTTAGTTTAGTTTACTTTATTATCATTGCACATTGTACAACGAAATTAAACGCCATCTTCAGTGTACATTATAACTATAAAAATAAAACACAAACACACATCCTTCACATTCTATACAATTGAATTGAAAACCTGATATTGCATTAATATTGCACTATACAGTAGAATTCAGTATAGTTACTGCCCTGGGATAGAAGCTGTTTTTCAGCCTATTCGTCCTTGTTTTTATTATCCTGCCAGATGGTAATAGTTCAACTTTAGCAACTTCAATTGCTAAAGCAGTGATCTTGTGAAATAGGATGCATACACACAAACATGCACATGCGCATGCACACACACACACACACACACATAGTGAGAGACAGTAACACTGTATATATTCTAGTCATTAATATAAGCATTTTGTAGAATCTTGTAATAACTCTTAATATGAATTCACTTCTCGGAGAGTTAACTGTCCTGACATTTGGAATTATAAGTAAGAAAGTAAGCATATCTGAGCATGTAGAGAGATTTATGCTCACTCTGAAGCAACAGCCAACAATGATGATGCATTTAGTATTGAAGATAGCACCTCTGCAGGGATGTGCCATGGTGGCGCAGTGGTTAGAATGCAGTATTGCAGGCTACTTCTGCTGACTGCTGGTTGCAGTTCAAGTCTCACTGCCTCAAGATTGACTCAGCCTTCTATCCTCATGAGGTTGGTAAAAAGAGGTCCCAGATTGTTGGGGGCAACATGCTGACTTTGTAAATCACTTAGAGATGGCTATAAAGCACTGTGAAGCAGTATATAAATCTAAATGCTATTGCTACTCTATTAATGGCCCTTTTCTAAATATAAACGTAAAGGCATTTGTTTTAATTATTGCATTTAACAGAACACGGGGCCAGAATCAAATTCACTCTCTCAATATTACCTTTTCTCATGAATGGAGAAATGTCTTGGTCTAAAATGAAATTAGGTATGGTGCTGTAATTAGCCATTGGATTTGTCTTCATGCTCTCAAACTTTGTATGTTGCACAATCTCATCCACAATTGCTCCTGAGAGCTCTGATCCCAGGAATTGGGCAACCTTCTGGACTTCTCGGGCTGGATCCTATGAAGTTAGACAGAAAAATAAGACTGTGAGTAAAATTCTTCAGTTTGTGCAGGATTCAAAGACTAACTTTAAAATACCATTGCACTTTTTTTTTTTTGCTCATCTTTAATCACTGCTTGGAATACTGGTTCTAGGTAATTGACAAATCCTAGTGTAGAATAAAAGGATTAAAATCCATCTAAAAATTATAAAACAGTTCTTTTATGACTGGGAAAAATAAACATCTTAAGTCCTTTCTTAAATTGTAAGTCTAATCTCCAATAACACGCTTTGTAGTTTAGGTATTATCATGCAAAATATAGAATAAGGCTTCCGGTTTGCTCGGAGGGTCGTTTTAAGTGCTCCGGAGACGTCAGGGAAGACTCTGAACGGTCCCTGAAGCCTTCGGAACGCTTAAAGCAACCCTCCGAGCAAACCGGAAGTGTTAGATATTAACATATATCGGGATAAGTCTTCCCTCTGGTCCGCTCCTACAGCGGGAAACAGGTATTCCTCTGATTGGTCAAGGGGCGTGCCCCATCCCTATAAAAGGGGAACCCTCCGACCACAGAGCAAGCTGGATCACTACTACTACTAATAAATGAGCTGTTAAGTTACTTCGTGTCCGTAGTCTGTCTCTCGTTGCCCAGATCCAACTTTGGCGACGAAGGTGGGGTAGAGAGACAGATAGGACGAAGAACGCTACCTCAAGAATCTCCGGATTTGATCCAGCCCAGGAATTCGGCAGAAATTCCGGCAGCCATCTCAGATCACCGCAGCGCGGCAAATTCAAACTGAGAAGATGGCGATGCATGCTCCCCCCGCTCCTTTCGACCCAGCAAACGACGAATGGGAAGCCTTCATGATTCGCTTCGAGTGTTTCCTCGAAGCAAATGAGTACACGGGGGTCACCGATGCAAGGAAGAAAAACATCTTCCTCGGCTACTGCGGAAAGGAAGTCTTCAATACGGCCAGAGACCTCTCCGCGCCTACTCCAATACAAGCAGTATCATGGGCGACGCTGAAACAGACTTTGCAAACGCATTACGCGCCAAAACCTTCCCGCCATGTCTGCCGCAAAGAATTCAACATGAGGACTCAGAAGGCGGGAGAATCCATTAATCAATATGTTGCAGCCCTACGAAGAATAGCAGCCCACTGCGAATACAGGGACTTGGAAGAGCATATCTTAGAGCAATTCATCTGCGGGATAAGAGACATTTCGTTGCAAAAGAAGCTGTTAGCCAACCCGAATCTAACCCTACAATCAGCGTTGAACAAAGCAAGAGCGTCCGAATCAGCGGAGAAATCAGCAGTGACCATACAACGAGGGGCCAGCGAAACCCAGCCAGCACCGAGACAAACCAGAGTCCACTACGAGGACACAAGCCCCGACTACGATGATCCCGAGTTCGAGGACAGTCACCTGATGCAGAGCAGTCACTGGAGGCCTGGGGGGAAACCCGGATCCCGTTTGCCGCCCTGCGCAAGCTGCGGAGGGAATCACCCCAGGTCTACTTGCAGGTTCAGGAACGTTGTTTGTTCGCACTGCAACAAACTTGGGCACATCGCACGAGTGTGCCGGAGCGGAGTCCCTGCCTCACGGCAGCCACCCATGTACCGCCAACAGAAGCCCAACCCAGGGGCTTGGCGAAATCAAAAAGGGCGCCCAGAGAGAAATCCACAAGTGTTTACCCAGAGAGAAAATCCCCAAAGAGCTGAACGAGCGTATTCCCAGAGAGATTACTCACAAGGAAGTGAGCGAGCGTATCCCCAGAGAGAATTCACACAGAGAGCTGAAAGAGCGTTCTACCAAGACGCTCAACGAGAGTATTTTCAGGATGTTGACGATGAGATAGAGTTGACCCAGAGAGAGGAGTTGCGAACGTATCTCACCACGATACATCAGGTCCGCCCTAAGCGGCCCAAAAGGCTGAAAGTCACAGTCCTCTTGGAGGGCTCACCCTGCGAGCTGGAAGTTGACACAGGATCAACCCTGACGATCATTTCATGGGCATCCATGAAACAGGCCATTCCCAGCCTCAGAAAGAGCCAACTGCGTGCTCCAGACGTCCTGCTACGAGACTACCAGGGGAACCAAGTCCCCATCGTGGGCCAAGGCACATTCCACATCCGGTTCAAGGACATCGAAGCCCAGCTGCCCGTGACCATCGCCAGCGCGCCATTGCAGAACCTTCTGGGGCTTGATTGGTTTGAAGCCCTGGGATTAGAAGTCACCGGAATCAACGCCGTGAGAAACAGCAGCGCTGAAAAGATCTTTAAGGAGTTTGAGGATGTGTTCAGCCCCGGTCTTGGTAAGTATGTGGGTAAACCAATATCGTTCAATTTAGACCCCAATGTGGCGCCAATCCGACTTAAACCGAGACGAGTGCCTTTTGCACTCCGCCCAAAAATAGATAAGGAGATAGATAAGTTAGTGGAACAAGGAATCTTTGAGCCGGTAGATCACGCGCGTTGGGAGACACCTATCGTGACCCCAGTTAAGCCAGACGGATCAGTCCGCATCTGCGCCGACTATAAATGCACAATTAATGTCGCGCTACAACAGAGCGCATATCCTGTGCCCGTAGTACAGCACCTATTGCACTCATTGGGGCCGGGAAAGGTTTTCGCTAAGTTAGACATGGCACAAGCTTACCAGCAACTGCCAGTTGATAGCGCCACAGCGGAGGCCCAGACTATAGTGACGCACAGAGGAGCGTTTAAATGCAACCGGCTACAATTCGGCGTAAGTATTGCTCCAGGATTGTTCCAGAGCGTCATGGAACGACTGTTGCAAGGGATACCGGGAGTCGTCCCATATTTTGACGACATCTTGGTGTCCGCTGCAAACGAGGAGCAACTAAACAAAAGAGTCAGATCTGTTTTGGCCAGAATCAGAGAGAAGGGCCTCCGCCTTAAAAAAGAAAAATGCCAAATTAACGTGCCTAGCGTAGAATTCCTGGGTTATAGAATTGATGGTCAGGGAATTCACCCCACTGCAAAGAAAATTAAGGCGATCCAGGACGCCCCCACACCACGAAATCAAACCGAGTTGCAGGCCTTCCTCGGACTACTTAATTTCTACAGCGTTTTTCTGAGACAGAAGGCGACCGTTGCTGAGCCACTACACCGTCTACTCCAGAGGAACGCACCATGGAGATGGGGACGAGCCGAAGCCGCAGCATTCGCCGGGGTAAAGCGCCTGCTCACCACTGACTCACTGCTTGTTCAATACAGTCAGACCCTACCGCTGGTATTGACCTGCGACGCATCGCCTTTCGGGGTTGGAGCAGTCCTCAGCCACAGGATGCCCGACGGAAAAGAAGCACCCATTGCTTTCTACTCCAGAACTCTTTCATCGGCCGAAAGGAACTACAGCCAAATGGACAGAGAAGCGCTGGCTGCCGTAGCAGGTGTGAAACGTTTCCATGAATACCTCTACGGCCGTGATTTTGAACTCATCACAGATCACAAACCGCTGTTAGGACTTTTGGCGGGAAACCGCCCCACTCCGGTCTCCCTTTCTCCACGCATGACCAGGTGGACTGTTTTCCTGGCTGCGTACTCCTACAAGTTAATTCATCGACCGGGCTCCACTCTAGGACACGCAGACGCGCTCAGCCGTTGCCCATTACCAGACATTTTGCCAGACCCCACTCCAGAAGTACCGGTATTGCTCATTGACTGTTTGGATTCGGGACCGGTTTCTTCCTACGATGTTGCAAGGTTCTCCTCTAAAGACAATTTAATAAAGCAAGTGCAAACTTGGGTATGGAGGGGGTGGCCAAAGGGAAATGTGGGCCCGGAATTCAAAATGTTTTGGTCAAAACGGGACGAACTCTCCGTATTACAGGGATGTTTGTTGTGGGGGGATCGAGTTGTTATTCCTTATGCTCTACGAAGAAATGTACTAGATGCCTTGCATATGGGTCACCCGGGGATCGTGAGAATGAAAGCGTTAGCGAGAAGTTATGTGTGGTGGCCAAATATGGACAAAGAAATAGAGGAGTGGGTGGCCACTTGCGACCCATGCCAGGAGTCAAGACCAGCACCCCCGGAAGCGCCCGCCACAGAATGGGAGAAACCCAAGGCACCCTGGTCACGTATACATATTGATTTTGCAGGGCCATTCCAGGGTCAAACTTTCCTCATAGTTGTAGATGCTTATTCTAAATGGCTAGATGTAGTCCTAATGACGTCAACCACGGCAGAAGCGGTCATAAAGGTTCTTCGGCGGCTTTTCGCCACCCATGGTCTACCAGATCTCCTAGTATCAGATAACGGGCCCCAATTCACGGCCATGCAGTTTGAAACATTTTTAGCGGGGTTGGGAATCAGGCATGCCCTCATCGCGCCATTCCATCCAGCGTCCAACGGGCAGGCAGAAAGAATGGTGAGATTCGCGAAAGAGGCCCTCGCTAGGATGGGTCCAGGGGATTGGCAAACACGCATTGACCATTACCTCCTCATCCAACACATTACCCCGAGCGCAACGACGGGTAGGAGCCCCGCTGAACTACTCATGGGTCGCCGCCTACGGTCTCACCTGGACCGGCTCCACCCGAATTACTCTGCCACGGCTCCCCCAGACTCTACAAGTAAGGTCCGGTCTTTTAGAGTAGGAGACGCAGTATATGCTCAAAATTACACAGGGGGAACATTGTGGATGCCGGCAAAGGTCATTGGCATCATGGGTCCTCGATCGTATTTGTTGGAGCTAGAAGATGGGCGGAATTGGAGAAGGCACATCGATCAACTTCGAGGTCGCCTAGCACACTCCAACTTAAGGAATGAGGGCGAAAGTTTCCTGTCTACAGAGAGCCAACCGCAGGAAAACTCCATCCCAGGAAACAACGACACCGGCGAGCTAAGCGGGGGACAGGACAACGCGCACGCAGCGGAGCAACCCCCCGTCAACGCAGCCGAACAAGCTCCCGAATGCACGAGCAACGAAAACGCAAGACCTCCAGAACCGGAAATAGAAAAAGCACCCGATCCTGCAACTACTTCGAACCAACACGAAACCAGTCCTGCAAGCACTTCAACCCAACCTGAACTACGACGTTCCTCCCGAGCAAGACAAACACCCACCTACCTAAAGGACTATGTCACCTACCGCAACGTCCCATCTAGGAGGGGAGGGGTGTTAGATATTAACATATATCGGGATAAGTCTTCCCTCTGGTCCGCTCCTACAGCGGGAAACAGGTATTCCTCTGATTGGTCAAGGGGCGTGCCCCATCCCTATAAAAGGGGAACCCTCCGACCACAGAGCAAGCTGGATCACTACTACTACTAATAAATGAGCTGTTAAGTTACTTCGTGTCCGTAGTCTGTCTCTCGTTGCCCAGATCCAACAGGAAGTGATGTCAGGGAAGTCTCCGGACAGTCCCTGAAGCCTCTGGAGGCCCTCTGGGAGGGCGGGGGAGGCTCTTTTCGCCCTCTCCAGGCTCTTATAAAGCCTCTGGAGCCTGGGGAGGGCAAAAAATGGCTTTTTAAAAGGTGAACTCAGCTGGCCAGCGCATGCATTTTTTGCATGTGCGCTGGCCAGCTGACAGGGCAGCGCCTCGCGTGCCCTGACAAATGGCTCCATTTGCCATA
Organism: Natrix natrix natrix; assembly: GCA_029891615.1. Lineage (NCBI taxonomy): Eukaryota > Metazoa > Chordata > Lepidosauria > Squamata > Natricidae > Natrix > Natrix natrix. Next base: position 57,793 of record JAKRSK010008313.1, read on the forward strand.
GGTTCGCCATCACTGGAATAAGCTGTTGAGGTGCCACATAATCCTTCACGGCACTTGCAAAAAGTGTCCCACGAAAATTTAAGAGGCCTAGGAACTCTGTCTGGGATAGATGTAGTAGGGTAGCCATGTTAGTCTATGGTGGTTAAATATCACTGAGAAAATGTAATATCATTGTCCAGTTTGGGCTCTAGGTTATTTAAAATTGTGTGAATTGTGTATAGGTGATAACTAGTGATGTTTTGTTTTGTATTTTTGTACTTTAATACATCCTCCCAGGGAATTGATGCAGCTGCTTTGATTTCCTATACTCTTCACATCCACACCAACAGAATCTACATGTCCAGTTCCTTCCC
>JAKRSK010008316.1:0-129133 GCA_029891615.1 Natrix natrix natrix
TTCCAGCCCCTCTGCCTCTTCACTCTTCTCGGATTCACTCAGACAGTTTTCAGACTCACAGCCTGTGCACACATACACTCTTTCAGCCCCTCTGCCTATTCCCTATCACTGGATTCACTCAGAGGGTTTTAAGACTCACAGACGGTGCACACGCACACACTTCCAGCCCCTCTGCCTCTTCCTTCTTCCTCGATTCAATAAGATGTTTTTAAGATTCACAGCCTGTGCACACACACTTCCAGCCCCTCTGCCTCTTCCTTCTTCCTGGATTCAATAAGATGTTTTTAAGATTCACAGCCTGTGCACACACACACTCTTTCAGCCCCTCTGCCTCTTCCCTATTCCTGAATTCACTCAGATGGTTTTAAAACTCACAACTTCAGCGCATCCACACACTTCCAGCCCCTCTGCCTCTTCCCTCTTCCTGGATTCAATCAGATATTTTAAAAATTCACAGCATGTGTACACGCACACAATTCAAGCCTCTCTGCCTCTTCCCTATTCCTGGATTCACTGAGATGTTTCTAAGACTCACAGAATATTTGCATGCACATACACTTCCAGCCCCTCTGCCTCTCTCCTCTTCCTGGATATATTCAGACAGTTTTAAAACTCACAGCCTGTGCACACACACACACTTCCAGCCGCTCTGCCTCTTCCCTATTCCTCGATTCACACAGATATTTTTAAGACTCACAGCCTGTGCACATGCACACGCACTTTCAGCCCCTCTAGCTCTCCCCTCTTCCTGGATTCACTCAGACTGTTTGAAAACTCACAGCTTGTGCACACACACAAACCTCAATCCCCTCTACATCTCCCCTATTCGTGGATTCACTCAGACAGTTTTAAGACTCACAGCCAGCGCACACACAAACATTTCCAGCCCCTCTGCCTCTTCACTCTTCCCAGATTCACTGAGACGGTTTTCAGACTCACAGCCTCTACACACGAACACACTCTTTCAGCACCTCTGTCTCTTCCCTCTTCCTGGATTCACTCAGACGGTTTTCAGACTCACAGCCTGTGCACATCCACACAATTCCAGCCCCTCTGCCTCTTGCCTCTTCAGGGATTCACTCAGACAGTTTTAAGACTCATAGCCGGTGCACATCCACACACTTCCAGCCGCTCTACCTCTTCCATATTCCTGGGTTCAATCAGATCTTTTTAAGACTTACAGCCTGTGCACATGCACAGGCACTTCCAGCCCCTCTACCTTTTCCATCTTCCTGGGTTCACTCAGATGGTTTTAAGATTCACAGTCTGTGCACACACACACACCTCCAGCCCATCTGCCTCTTCCCTATTCCAGGATTCACTCAGACGGTTTTAAGATTCACAGGCTGTGCACACACACTTCCAGCCCCTCTGCCTCTTCCCTCTTCCTGGATTCAACTAGACATTTTTAAGATTCACAGCCTGTGCACACACACACACCTCCAGCCCCTCTGCCTCTTCCTGGATTCATTCAGACTGTTTGAAAACTCACAGCTTGTGCACACACACAAACCTCAATCCCCTCTGCATCTCCCCTATTCGTGGATTCACTCAGACAGTTTTAAGACTCACAGCCAGCGCACACACACACATTTCCAGCCCCTCTGCCTCTTCACTCTTCCCAGATTCACTGAGACGGTTTTCAGACTCACAGCCTCTACACACGAACACACTCTTTCAGCACCTCTGTCTCTTCCCTCTTCCTGGATTCACTCAGACGGTTTTCAGACTCATAGCCGGTGCACATCCACACACTTCCAGCCGCTCTACCTCTTCCATCTTCCTGGGTTCACTCAGATCTTTTTAAGACTTACAGCCTGTGCACATGCACAGACACTTCCAGCCCCTCTACCTTTTCCATCTTCCTGGGTTCACTCAGATGGTTTTAAGATTCACAGTCTGTGCACACACACACACCTCCAGCCCATCTGCCTCTTCCCTATTCCAGGATTCACTCAGACGGTTTTAAGACTCACAGACGGTGCACACGTACACACTTCCAGCCCCTCTACCTCTTACTTCTTCCTCGATTCAATAAGATGTTTTTAAGATTCACAGCCTGTGCACACACACTTCCAGCCCCTCTGCCTCTTCCCTCTTCCTGGATTCAACTAGACATTTTTAAGATTCACAGCCTGTGCACACACACACACCTCCAGCCCCTCTGCCTCTTCCTGGATTCATTCAGACTGTTTGAAAACTCACAGCTTGTGCACACACACAAACCTCAATCCCCTCTGCATCTCCCCTATTCGTGGATTCACTCAGACAGTTTTAAGACTCACAGCCAGCGCACACACACACACTTCCAGCCCCTCTGCCTCTTCACTCTTCCCAGATTCACTGAGACGGTTTTCAGACTCACAGCCTCTACACACGAACATACTCTTTCAGCACCTCTGTCTCTTCCCTCTTCCTGGATTCACTCAGACGGTTTTCAGACTCACAGCCTGTGCACATCCACACAATTCCAGCCCCTCTGCCTCTTGCCTCTTCAGGGATTCACTCAGACAGTTTTAAGACTCATAGCCGGTGCACATCCACACACTTCCAGCCGCTCTACCTCTTCCATCTTCCTGGGTTCACTCAGATCTTTTTAAGACTTACAGCCTGTGCACATGCACAGGGACTTCCAGCCACTCTACCTTTTCCATCTTCCTGGGTTCACTCAGATGGTTTTAAGATTCACACCCTGTGCACACACACACACCTCCAGCCCCTCTGCCTCTTCCCTATTCCTGGATTCACTCAGACGGTTTTAAGACTCACAGACGGTGCACACGCACACACTTCCAGCCCCTCTACCTCTTACTTCTTCCTCGATTCAATAAGATGTTTTTAAGATTCACAGCCTGTGCACACACACTTCCAGCCCCTCTGCCTCTTCCCTCTTCCTGGATTCAACTAGACATTTTTAAGATTCACAGCCTGTGCACACACACTTCCAGCCCCTCTGCCTCTTCACTCTTCCTGGATTCAACTAGACATTTTTAAGATTCACAGCCTGTGCACACACACACACCTCCAGCCCCTCTGCCTCTTCCCTATTCCTGGATTCACTCAGACGGTTTTAAAACACACAGCCGGTGCACACGCACACACTTCCAGCCCCTCTGCCTCTTCACTCTTCCCGGATTCACTCAGACTGTTTTCAGACTTACAGCCTGTGCACACGGACACACTGTTTCAGCAGCTCTGTCTCTTCCTTCTTGCTGGATTCACTCAGACGGTTTTCAGACTCACAGCCGGTGCACATCCACACACTTCCAGCCCCTCTGCCTCTTCACTCTTCCCGGATTCACTCAGACTGTTTTCAGACTTACAGCCTGTGCACATGCACACACACTTCCAGCCCCTCTGCCTCTTCACTCTTCTCGGATTCACTCAGACAGTTTTCAGACTCACAGCCTGTGCACACATACACTCTTTCAGCCCCTCTGCCTCTTCCCTATCACTGGATTCACTCAGAGGGTTTTAAGACTCACAGACGGTGCACACGCACACACTTCCAGCCCCTCTGCCTCTTCCCTCTTCCTGGATTCACTCAGACGGTTTTCAGACTCACAGCCGGTGCACATCCACACACTTCCAGCCCTTTACCTCTTCCCTATTCCTGGATTCACTCAGACGGTTTCAAGACTCACAGCTGGTGCACATCTACACACTTCCAGCCCCTCTGCCTCTTCCCTCTTCCGGGATTCACTCAGACAGTTTTAAGACTCATAGCCGGTGCACATCCACACACTTCCAGCCACTCTACCTCTTCCATCTTCCTGGGTTCACTCAGATTTTTTTAAGACTCACAGCCTGTGCACATGCACACACTCTTCCAGCCCCTCTGCCTCTTCCCTTCTCCTAGATTCACCCAGACTGTTTTAAAACTCACAGCCTGTGCACACGCACACACACTTCCAGCCCCTCTGCCTCTTCACTCTTCTCGGATTCACTCAGACGGTTTTCAGACTCACAGCTTGTGCACATCCACACAATTCCAGCCCCTTTGCCTCTTCCCTATTCCTAGATTCACTCAGACGGTTTCAAGACTCACAGCTGGTGCACATCTACACACTTCCAGTCCCTCTGCCTCTTCCCTCTTCCTGGATTCACTCAGACGGTTTTCAGACTCACAGCCGGTGCACATCCACACACTTCCAGCCCTTTGCCTCTTCCCTATTCCTGGATTCACTCAGACGGTTTCAAGACTCACAGCTGGTGCACATCTACACACTTCCAGCCCCTCTGCCTCTTCCCTCTTCCGGGATTCACTCAGACATTTTTAAGACTCATAGCCGGTGCACATCCACACAATTCTAGCCCCTTTGCCTCTTCCCTATTCCTAGATTCACTCAGACGGTTTCAAGACTCACAGCTGATGCAAATCTACACACTTCCAGCCCCTCTGCCTCTTCCCTCTTCCTGGATTCAATTAGACGTTTTTAAGATTCACAGCCTGTGCACACACACACACCTCCAGCCCCTCTGCCTCTTCCTGGATTCACTCAGACGGTTTTAAAACTCACAGCCTGTGCACACGCACACACCTCCAGCCCCTCTGCCTCTTCCCTATTCCTGGATTCACTCAGACGGTTTTAAAACACACAGCCGGTGCACACGCACACACGTCCAGCCCCTGTGCCTTTTCACTCTTCCCGGATTCACTCAGACTGTTTTCAGACTTACAGCCTGTGCACACGAACACACACTTCCAGCCCCTCTGCCTCTTCGCTCTTCTCGGATTCACTCAGACGGTTTTCAGACTCACAGCCTGTGCACATCCACACAATTCCATCCCCTTTGCCTCTTCACTCTTCTCGGATTCACTGAGACGGTTTTAAGATTCACAGCCTGTGCACACACACACACCTCCAGCCCCGCTGCCTCTTCCCTATTCCTGGATTCACTCAGACGGTTTTAAGACTCACAGACGGTGCACACGCACACACTTCCAGCCCCTCTACCTCTTCCTTCTTCCTCGATTCAATAAGATGTTTTTAAGATTCATAGCATATGCACACACACACTCTTTCAGCCCCCCTGTCTCTTCCGTCTTCCTGAATTCACTCAGATGGTTTTAAAACTCACAGCTGGTGCACATCCACACACTTCCAGCCCCTTTGCCTCTTCCCTATTCCTGGATTCAATTAGACGTTTTTAAGATTCACCGCTTGTGCACACACACCCTCTTTCAACCCCTTTGCCTCTTCCCTATTCCTGGATTCACTCAGACTGTTTGAAAACTCACAGCCTGTGCACAAACACACACCTCCAGCCCCTCTGCCTCTTCCCTCTTCCTGGATTCAATCAGATATTTTTAAAATTCACAGCTTGTGTACACGCACACAATTCAAGCCCCTCTGCCTCTTCCCTATTCCTGGATTCACTGAGATGTTTCTAAGACTCACAGAATATTTGCATGCACACACACTTCCAGCCCCTCTGCCTCTCTCCTCTTCCTGGATATATTCAGACAGTTTTAAAACTCACAGCCTGTGCACACACACACACTTCCAGCCGCTCTGCCTCTTCCCTATTCCTCGATTCACACAGATCCTTTTAAGACATCCCTGCGACTAATTCGCACAGAGAGGGACTCCTCCAGGTGCCGTCCACCAGACAGTGTCGAGGGGCGGCGCCTAGGAGTAGAGCCTTCTCTGTGGCGGGCCCAGCCCTGTGGAATGACCTCCCTCTGGATATTAGGACGACATCCGACCTCCGTTCCTTCAGAGTTAAGCTCAAGACCCACCTATTCCAAGTAGCTGGCCTGGCTCAACCATGATCCAACTATATCTCTCCTGACGGGTTTTTTATTAATGTAATTCAGTAGAATTTATTTATCGGGGTTTTTAAATATTGTGACTTTTTAATTGTTTTAATTGTTAATTGTTTAATTGTTTTTTAGCTATTAGCCTACCTCCTCCTTGTATACATTTTGTATACGTTTTATATACGTCCTTGTTATATGTATGTCCTGTCCAGATTTGTACTGTATTGTATTGTACTTTGTATTTTATTTGTTTTATTGTACGCCGCCCCGAGTCCTTCGGGAGAGGGCGCGGTTTAGAAATAAATATTCTATTCTATTCTAAGACTCACAGCCTGTGCACATGCACACGCACTTTCAGCCCCTCTAGCTCTCCCCTCTTCCTGGATTCACTCAGACTGTTTGAAAACTCACAGCTTGTGCACACACACAAACCTCAATCCCCTCTGCATCTCCCCTATTCGTGGATTCACTCAGACAGTTTTAAGACTCACAGCCAGCGCGCACACACACACTTCCAGCCCCTCTGCCTCTTCACTCTTCCCAGATTCACTGAGACGGTTTTAAGACTCATAGCCGGTGCACATCCACACACTTCCAGCCACTCTACCTCTTCCATCTTCCTGGGTTCACTCAGATTTTTTTAAGACTCACAGCCTGTGCACATGCACACACTCTTCCAGCCCCGCTGCCTCTTCCCTTCTCCTAGATTCACCCAGACTGTTTTAAAACTCACACCCTGTGCACACGCACACACTTCCAGCTCCTCTGCCTCTTCACTCTTCTCGGATTCACTCAGACGGTTTTCAGACTCACAGCCTGTGCACATCCACACAATTCCGGCCCCTTTGCCTCTTCACTCTTCTCGGATTCACTCAGTCGGTTTTAAGATTCACAGACTGTGCACAGACACACACCTCCAGCCCCTCTGCCTCTTCCCTATTCCTGGATTCACTCAGACGGTTTTAAGACTCACAGACGGTGCACACGCACACACTTCCAGCCCCTCTACGTCTTACTTCTTCCTCGATTCAATAAGATGTTTTTAAGATTCACAGCCTGTGCACACACACTTCCAGCCCCTCTGCCTCTTCCTTCTTCCTGGATTCAATAAGATGTTTTTAAGATTCACAGCCTGTGCACACACACTTCCAGCCCCTCTGCCTGTCCCTTCTTCCTGGATATATTCAGACTGTTTTAAAACTCACAGCCTATGCACACACACACACACCTCCAGTCCCTCTGCCTCCTCCATATTCCTGGATTCACTCAGACGGTTTTCAGACTCACAGCTTTTGCACATCCACACAATTCCAGCCCCTTTGCCTCTTCACTCTTCTCGGATTCACTCAGACGGTTTTCAGACTCACAGCCTGTGCACATCCAAACACTTCCAGCCCCTCTGCCTCTTCCCTCTTCCTGGATTCACTCAGACGTTTTAAGACTCACAGCCTGTGCACACACACACACTTCCAGCCCCTCTGCCTCTTCCCTCTTCCTGGATTCACTCAGACGGTTTTAAGACTCACAGCCTGTGCCACATCCACACACTTCCAGCCCCTCTGCCTCTTCCCTCTTCCTGGATTCACTCAGACGGTTTTAAGAATCACAGCTGGTGCACACCACACACTTCCAGCCCCTCTGCCTCTTCCCTCTTCCTGGATTCACTCAGACGGTTTTCAGACTCACAGCCTGTGCACATCCACACTTCCAGCCCCTCTGCCTCTTCCCTCTTCTCGGATTCACTCAGACGGTTTTCAGACTCACAGCCTGTGCACATCCACACACTTCCAGCCCCTCTGCCTCTTCCCTCTTCCTGGATTCACTCAGACGGTTTTAAGACTCACAGCCTGTGCACATCCACACACTTCCAGCCCCTCTGCCTCTTCCCTATTCCTGGATTCACTCAGACGGTTTTAAGACTCACAGCCGGTGCACACGCACACACTTCCAGCCCCTCTGCCTCTTCACTCTTCCGGATTCACTCAGACTGTTTTCAGACTCACAGCCTGTGCACACGACACACTTTCCAGCCCCTCTGCCTCTTCCCTCTTCCTGGATTCACTCAGACGGTTTTCAGACTCACAGCCTGTGCACATCCACACACTTCCAGCCCCTCTGCCTCTTCCTCTTCCTGGATTCACTCAGACGGTTTTCAGACTCACAGCCTGTGCACATCCACACACTTCCAGCCCCTCTGCCTCTTCCCTCTTCTCGGATTCACTCAGACGTTTTCAGACTCACAGCCTGTGCACATCCACACACTTCCAGCCCCTCTGCCTCTTCCCTCTTCCTGGATTCACTCAGACTGTTTTAAGACTCACAGCCTGTGCACACACACACTTCCAGCCCCTCTGCCTCTTCCCTATTCCTGGATTCACTCAGACGGTTTTAAGACTCACAGCCGGTGCACACGCACACACTTCCAGCCCCTCTGCCTCTTCACTCTTCCTGGATTCACTCAGACTGTTTTCAGACTCACAGCCTGTGCACACGCACACACTTCTCAGCCCCTCTGCCTCTTCCCTCTTCCTGGATTCACTCAGACGGTTTTCAGACTCACAGCCTGTGCACATCCACACACTTCCAGCCCCTCTGCCTCTTCCCTCTTCCTGGATTCACTCAGACGGTTTTAAGACTCACAGCCTGTGCACATCCACACACTTCCAGCCCTCTGCCTCTTCCCTCTTCCTGGATTCACTCAGACGGTTTTCAGACTCACAGCCTGTGCACATCCACACACTTCCAGCCCCTCTGCCTCTTCCCTCTTCCTGGATTCACTCAGACGTTTTTAAACCTCACAGCCTGTGCAGATCCACACACTTTATCCCCTCTGCCTCTTCAATATTCCTGGATTCTCTCAGACGGTTTTCAGACTCACAGCCTGTGCACATCCACACAATTCCAGCCCCTCTGCCTCTTCCCTCTTCCAGGATTCACTCAGACCTTTTTAAGACTCACAGCCTGTGCACACCACACACTTCCAGCCCCTCTGCCTCTTCCCTCTTCCTGGATTCACTCAGACGTTTTTAAAACTCACAGCCTGTGCACATCCACACACTTCCAGCCCCTCTGCCTCTTCCCTCTTCCTGGATTCACTCAGACGGTTTTCAGACTCACAGCCTGTGCACATCCACACACTTCCAGCCCCTCTGCCTCTTCCCTCTTCCTGGATTCACTCAGACGGTTTTAAGACTCACAGCCTGTGCACACCACACACTTCCAGCCCCTCTGCCTCTTCCTCTTCCTGGATTCACTCAGACGGTTTTAAGACTCACAGCCTGTGCACACCACACACTTCCAGCCCCTCTGCCTCTTCCCTCTTCCTGGATTCACTCAGACGGTTTTCAGACTCACAGCCTGTGCACATCCACACACTTCCAGCCCCTCTGCCTCTTCCCTCTTCCTGGATTCACTCAGACGGTTTTAAGACTCACAGCCGGTGCACATCGCACACACTTCCAGCCCCTCTGCCTCTTCACTCTTCCTGGATTCACTCAGACGGTTTTCAGACTCACAGCCTGTGCACATCGACACACTTCCAGCCCCTCTGCCTCTTCCCTCTTCCTGGATTCACTCAGACGGTTTTCAGACTCACAGCCTGTGCACATCCACACACTTCCAGCCCCTCTGCCTCTTCCCTCTTCCTGGATTCACTCAGACGGTTTTCAAGACTCACAGCCTGTGCACATCCACACACTTCCAGCCCCTCTGCCTCTTCCTCTTCCTGGATTCACTCAGACGGTTTTCAGACTCACAGCCTGTGCACATCCACACACTTCCAGCCCCTCTGCCTCTTCCCTCTTCCTGGATTCACTGAGACGGTTTTAAGACTCACAGCCGGTGCACATCCACACACTTCCAGCCCCTCTGCCTCTTCCCTCTTCCTGGATTCACTCAGACGGTTTTAAGACTCACAGCCGGTGCACATCCACACACTTCCAGCCCCTCTGCCTCTTCCCTCTTCCTGGATTCACTCAGACGGTTTTCAGACTCACAGCCTGTGCACATCCACACACTTCCAGCCCCTCTGCCTCTTCCCTCTTCCTGGATTCACTCAGACGGTTTTCAGACTCACAGCCGGTGCACATCCACACACTTCCAGCCCCTCTGCCTCTTCCCTCTTCCTGGATTCACTCAGACGGTTTTCAGACTCACAGCCTGTGCACATCCACACACTTCCAGCCCCTCTGCCTCTTCCCTCTTCCTGGATTCACTCAGACGGTTTTAAGACTCACAGCTGGTGCACATCCACACACTTCCAGCCCCTCTGCCTCTTCTCTCTTCCTGGATTCACTCAGACGGTTTTAAGACTCACAGCCTGTGCACATCCACACACTTCCAGCCCCTCTGCCTCTTCCCTCTTCCTGGATTCACTCAGACGGTTTTAAGACTCACAGCCTGTGCACACCACACACTTCCAGCCCCTCTGCCTCTTCCTCTTCCTGGATTCACTCAGACGGTTTTCAGACTCACAGCCTGTGCACATCCACACACTTCCAGCCCCTCTGCCTCTTCCCTCTTCCTGGATTCACTCAGACGGTTTTAAGACTCACAGCCGGTGCACACCACACACTTCCAGCCCCTCTGCCTCTTCCCTCTTCCTGGATTCACTCAGACGTTTTTCAAACTCACAGCCTGTGCACACGCACACACTTCCAGCCCCTCTGCCTCTTCCCTCTTCCTGGATTCACTCAGACGGTTTTCAGACTCACAGCCGGTGCACATCCACACACTTCCAGCCCCTCTGCCTCTTCCCTCTTCCTGGATTCACTCAGACTGTTTTCAGACTCACAGCCTGTGCACACCACACACTTCCAGCCCCTCTGCCTCTTCCCTCTTCCTGGATTCACTCAGACGGTTTTCAAGACTCACAGCCTGTGCACATCCACACACTTCCAGCCCCTCTGCCTCTTCCCTCTTCCTGGATTCACTCAGACAGTTTTCAAGACTCACAGCCGGTGCACATCCACACACTTCCAGCCCCTCTGCCTCTTCCTCTTCCTGGATTCACTCAGACGGTTTTCAGACTCACAGCCTGTGCACATCCACACACTTCCAGCCCCTCTGCCTCTTCCCTCTTCCTGGATTCACTCAGACGGTTTTAAGACTCACAGCCTGTGCACACACACACACTTCCAGCCCCTCTGCCTCTTCCCTATTCCTGGATTCACTCAGACGGTTTTAAGACTCACAGCCGGTGCACACGCACACACTTCCAGCCCCTCTGCCTCTTCACTCTTCCTCGGATTCACTCAGACTGTTTTCAGACTCACAGCCTGTGCACACGACACACTTCCAGCCGCTCTGCCTCTTCCCTCTTCCTGGATTCACTCAGACGGTTTTCAGACTCACAGCCTGTGCACATCCACACACTTCCAGCCCCTCTGCCTCTTCCCTCTTCCTGGAGTCAATCAGACGGTTTTAAGACTCACAGCAGGTGCACATCCACACACTTCCAGCCCCTCTGCCTCTTCCCTCTTCCTGGATTCACTCAGATGTTTTTAAGACTCAGAGCCTGTGCACATGCACAGACAATTCCAGCCCCTCTGCCTCTTCCCTTCTCCTGGATTCACTCAGACTGTTTTAAGACTCACAGCCTGTGCACATCACACACACTTCCAGCCCCTCTGCCTCTTCACTCTTCTCGGATTCACTCAGACGGTTTTCAGACTCACAGCCTGTGCACATCCACACACTTCCAGCCCCTCTGCCTCTTCACTCTTCCTGGATTCACTCAGACGGTTTTCAGACTCACAGCCTGTGCACACGCACACACTTCCAGCCCTCTGCCTCTTCCCTCTTGCTGGATTCACTCAGACGGTTTTCAGACTCACAGCCGGTGCACATCCACACACTTCCAGCCCCTCTGCCTCTTCCATCTTCCTGGATTCACTCAGACGTTTTTAAGACTCACAGCCTGTGCACATCCACACACTTCCAGCCCCTCTGCCTCTTCCCTATTCCTGGATTCACTCAGACGGTTTTAAAACACACAGCCGGTGCACACGGACACACTTCCAGCCCCTCTGCCTCTTCCTTCTTCCTCGATTCAATAAGATGTTTTTAAGATTCACAGCCTGTGCACACACACTTCCAGCCCCTCTGCCTCTTCCTTCTTCCTGGATTCAATAAGATGTTTTTAAGATTCACAGCCTGTGCACACGCACACACTTCCAGCCCCTCTGCCTCTTCCCTCTTCCTGGATTCACTCAGACGGTTTTAAAACACACAGCCGGTGCACACGCACACACTTCCAGCCGCTCTACCTCTTCCATCTTCCTGGGTTCACTCAGATTTTTTTAAGACTCACAGCCTGTGCACATGCACACCCTTTCCAGCCCCTCTGCCTCTTCCCTCTTCCTGGATTCACTCAGACGTTTTTAAGACTCACAGCCGGTGCACATCCACACACTTCCAGCCCCTCTGCCTCTTCCTTCTTCCTGGATTCACCCAAATGGTTTTAAGAGTCACAGCGTGTGCACAGCACACAATCTTTCAGCCCCTCTGCCTCTTCCCTCTTCCTGGATTCACGCAAACTGTTTTAAGACTCACAGCTGGTGCACATCCACACACTTCCAGCCCCTCTGCCTCTTCCCTCTTCCTGGATTCACTCAAACGGTTTTAAGACTCACAGCCTGTGCACAACGCACACACTTCCAGCCCCTCTGCCTCTTCCCTATTCCTGGATTCACTCAGATGGTTTTAAAACTCACAGCCGGTGCACATCGCACACACTTCCAGCCCCTCTGCCTCTTCACTCTTCCTGGATTCACTCAGACTGTTTTCAGACTCACAGCCTGTGCACACGCACACACACTTCCAGCCCCTCTGCCTCTTCCCTCTTCTGGATTCACTCAGACGGTTTTCAGACTCACAGCCTGTGCACATCCACACACTTCCAGCCCCTCTGCCTCTTCACTCTTCTCGGATTCACTCAGACGGTTTTCAGACTCACAGCATGTGCACATCCACACAATTCCATGCCCTTTGCCTCTTCCCTATTCCTGGATTCACTCAGACGGTTTTAAGACTCACAGACGGTGCACACGGACACACTTCCAGCCCCTCTGCCTCTTCCTTCTTCCTGGATTCAATCAGACTGTTTTAAGACTCACAGCCTGTGCACACCACACACTTCCAGCCCCTCTGCCTCTTCCCTCTTCCTGGATTCACTCAGACGTTTTTAAGACTCACAGCATGTGCACACCACACACTTCCAGCCCCTCTGCCTCTTCCTCTTCCTGGATTCACTCAGATGGTTTTAAGACTCACAGCTGGTGCACATCCACACACTTCCAGCCCCTCTGCCTCTTCCCTATTCCTGGATTCACTCAGACGTTTTTAAGATTCACAGCCTGTGCACACACACACACTTTCAGCCCCTCTGCCTCTTCCCTCTTCCTGGATTCACTCAGACTGTTTAAGACTCACAGCTTGTGCACACACACACACTTCCAGCCCCTCTGCCTCTTCCCTCTTCCTGGATTCACTCAGATGGTTTTAAGACTCACAGCTGTGCACATCCACACACTTCCAGCCCCTCTGCCTCTTCCCTCTTCCTGGATTCAATCAGATGTTTTTAAAATTCACAGCCTGTGCACACGCACACACTTCCAGCCCCTCTGCCTCTTCCCTCTTCCTGGATTCACTGAGATGTTTTAAGACTCACAGCCTGTTGCACATCACACACACTTCCAGCCCCTCTGCCTCTTCCCTCTTCCTGGATTCACTCAGACTGTTTTCAGACTCACAGCCGGTGCACACGCACACACTTCCAGCCCCTCTGCCTCTTCCCTCTTCCTGGATTCACTCAGACTGTTTTCAGACTCACAGCCTGTGCACACGCACACACTTCTCAGCCGCTCTGCCTCTTCCCTCTTCCTGGATTCACTCAGACGGTTTTCAGACTCACAGCCGGTGCACATCCACACACTTCCAGCCCCTCTGCCTCTTCACTCTTCCTGGATTCACTCAGACGGTTTTCAGACTCACAGCCTGTGCACACGACACACTTTCCAGCCCTCTGCCTCTTCCCTCTTCCTGGATTCACTCAGACGGTTTTCAGACTCACAGCCTGTGCACATCCACACACTTCCAGCCCCTCTGCCTCTTCCCTATTCCTGGATTCACTCAGACGTTTTCAAGACTCACAGCTGGTGCACATCCACACACTTCCAGCCCCTCTGCCTCTTCCCTCTTCTCGGATTCACTCAGACGGTTTTCAGACTCACAGCCTGTGCACATCCACACACTTCCAGCCCCTCTGCCTCTTCCCTCTTCCTGGATTCACTCAGACGGTTTTAAGACTCACAGCCGGTGCACACGCACACACTTCCAGCCCCTCTGCCTCTTCACTCTTCCTGGATTCACTCAGACGTTTTCAGACTCACAGCCTGTGCACACGACACACTTCTCAGCAGCCTCTGCCTCTTCCCTCTTCCTGGATTCACTCAGACGGTTTTCAGACTCACAGCCTGTGCACATCCACACACTTCCAGCCCCTCTGCCTCTTCCCTCTTCCTGGATTCACTCAGACGGTTTTCAAGACTCACAGCTGGTGCACATCCACACACTTCCAGCCCCTCTGCCTCTTCCCTCTTCCTGGATTCACTCAGACGGTTTTCAAGACTCACAGCTGGTGCACATCCACACACTTCCAGCCCCTCTGCCTCTTCCCTCTTCCTGGATTCACTCAGACGGTTTTCAGACTCACAGCCTGTGCACACGCACACACACTTCCAGCCCCTCTGCCTCTTCACTCTTCTCGGATTCACTCAGACGGTTTTCAGACTCACAGCCTGTGCACCTCCACACACTCTTTCAGCCCCTCTGCCTCTTCCCTTCTCCTGGATTCACCCAGACTGTTTTAAAACTCACAGCCTGTGCACACGCACATACACTTCCATTCCCTCTGCCTCTTCACTCTTCTCGGATTCACTCAGACGGTTTTCAGACTCACAGCCTGTGCACATCCACACACTTCCAGCCCCTCTGCCTCTTCACTCTTCCTGGATTCACTCAGACGGTTTTCAGACTCACAGCCTGTGCACATCCAAACACTTCCAGCCCCTCTGCCTCTTCCCTCTTCCTGGATTCAATTAGACATATTTAAGATTCACAGCCTGTGCACACACACACTCTTTCAGCCCCTCTGCCTCTTCCTGGATTCACTCAGACTGTTTTAAAACTCACAGCCTGTACACACGACCACACTTCCAGCCTCTCTGCCTCTTCTCTCTTCCTGGATTCACTCAGACGGTTTTCAGACTCACAGCCGGTGCACATCCACACACTTCCAGCCCCTCTGCCTCTTCACTCTTCCCGGATTCTCTCAGACTGTTTTCAGACTAACAGCCTGTGCACATCCACACACTTCCAGCCCCTCTGCCTCTTCCTCTTCCTGGATTCACTCAGACGGTTTTCAGACTCACAGCCTGTGCACACCACACACCTCCAGCCCCTCTGCCTCTTCCCTATTCCTGGATTCACTCAGACGGTTTTAAGACTCACAGCCTGGTGCACATCTACACACTTCCATCCCCTCTGCCTCTTCCCTCTTCCTGGATTCACTCAGACGGTTTTCAGACTCACAGCCTGTGCACATCCACACGATTCCAGCCCCTCTGCCTCTTCCCTCTTCCCGGATTCACTCAGACGGTTTTCAGACTCACAGCCTGTGCACACCACACACCTTCCAGCCCCTCTGCCTCTTCCCTCTTCCTGGATTCACTCAGACGGTTTTAAGACTCACAGCCGGTGCACACGCACACACTTCCAGCCCCTCTGCCTCTTCACTCTTCCTGGATTCACTCAGACGGTTTTCAGACTCACAGCCTGTGCACACGCACACACTTTCCAGCCCCTCTGCCTCTTCCCTCTTCCTGGATTCACTCAGACGGTTTTCAGACTCACAGCCGTGCACATCCACACACTTCCAGCCCTCTGCCTCTTCCCTCTTCCTGGATTCACTCAGACGGTTTTCAAGACTCACAGCTGGTGCACATCCACACACTTCCAGCCCCTCTGCCTCTTCCCTCTTCCTGGATTCACTCAGACGGTTTTAAGACTCACAGCCTGTGCACATCCACACACTTCCAGCCCCTCTGCCTCTTCCCTCTTCCTGGATTCACTCAGACGGTTTTAAGACTCACAGCCTGTGCACATCCACACACTTCCAGCCCCTCTGCCTCTTCCCTCTTCCTGGATTCACTCAGACTGTTTTAAGACTCACAGCCTGTGCACACGCACACACTTCCAGCCCTCTGCCTCTTCACTCTTCCTGGATTCACTCAGACGGTTTTCAGACTCACAGCCTGTGCACATCCACACACTTCCAGCCCCTCTGCCTCTTCCCTCTTCCTGGATTCACTCAGACCGTTTTAAGACTCACAGCCGGTGCACACGCACACACTTCCAGCCCCTCTGCCTCTTCCCTCTTCCTGGATTCACTCAGATATTTTTAAGATTCACAGCCTGTGCACACGCACACACTTCCAGCCCCTCTGCCTCTTCACTCTTCCCGGATCCACTAAGACGGTTTTCAGACTCACAGCTGGTGCACATCTACACACTTCCAGCCCCTCTGCCTCTTCCCTCTTCCTGGATTCACTCAGACTGTTTTCAGACTCACAGCCTGTGCACACGCACACACTTCCAGCCCCTCTGCCTCTTCCCTCTTCCTGGATTCACTCAGACGGTTTTCAGACTCACAGCCTGTGCACATCCACACACTTCCAGCCCCTCTGCCTCTTCCCTCTTCCTGGATTCACTCAGACAGTTTTCAAGACTCACAGCTGGTGCACATCTACACACTTCCAGCCCCTCTGCCTCTTCCCTCTTCCTGGATTCACTCAGACGGTTTTCAGACTCACAGCCTGTGCACATCCACACACTTCCAGCCCCTCTGCCTCTTCACTCTTCTCGGATTCACTCAGACGGTTTTCAGACTCACAGCCTGTGCACACCACACACCTTCCAGCCCCTCTGCCTCTTCCCTATTCCTGGATTCACTCAGACGGTTTTAAGACTCACAGCGGTGCACATCCACACACTTCCAGCCCCTCTGCCTCTTCCCTCTTCCTGGATTCACTCAGACTGTTTTCAGACTCACAGCCTGTGCACATCCACACACTTCCAGCCCCTCTGCCTCTTCCCTCTTCCTGGATTCACTCAGACGGTTTTCAGACTCACAGCCTGTGCACATCCACACACTTCCAGCCCCTCTGCCTCTTCCCTCTTCCTGGATTCACTCAGACGGTTTTAAGACTCACAGCCGGTGCACACGCACACACTTCCAGCCCCTCTGCCTCTTCACTCTTCCGGATTCACTCAGACTGTTTTCAGACTCACAGCCTGTGCACACGGACACACTTTTCAGCCGCTCTGTCTCTTCCCTCTTCCTGGATTCACTCAGACGGTTTTCAGACTCACAGCCAGTGCACATCCACACACTTCCAGCCCCTCTGCCTCTTCCCTATTCCTGGATTCACTCAGACGGTTTTCAAGACTCACAGCTGGTGCACATCACACACTTCCAGCCCCTCTGCCTCTTCCCTCTTCCTGGATTCACTCAGACTGTTTTAAGACTCACAGCCTGTGCACACGCACACACTTTCCAGCCCCTCTGCCTCTTCCCTCTTCCTGGATTCACTCAGACGGTTTTCAGACTCACAGCCTGTGCACATCCACACACTTCCAGCCCTCTGCCTCTTCCCTATTCCTGGATTCACTCAGACGGTTTTCAAGACTCACAGCTGGTGCACATCCACACACTTCCAGCCCCTCTGCCTCTTCCCTCTTCCTGGATTCACTCAGACGGTTTTCAGACTCACAGCCTGTGCACATCCACACACTTCCAGCCCCTCTGCCTCTTCACTCTTCCTGGATTCACTCAGACGGTTTTCAGACTCACAGCCTGTGCACACCACACACTTCCAGCCCCTCTGCCTCTTCCCTCTTCCTGGATTCACTCAGACGGTTTTAAGACTCACAGCCGGTGCACATCCACACACTTCCAGCCCCTCTGCCTCTTCCCTCTTCCTGGATTCACTCAGACTGTTTTTAAGACTCACAGCCTGTGCACATCCACACACTTCCAGCCCCTCTGCCTCTTCCCTCTTCCTGGATTCACTCAGACTGTTTTAAAACTCACAGCCTGTGCACACGCACACACTTCCAGCCCCTCTGCCTCTTCCTCTTCCTCGGATTCACTCAGACGGTTTTCAGACTCACAGCCTGTGCACATCCACACACTTCCAGCCCCTCTGCCTCTTCCCTCTTCCTGGATTCACTCAGACGGTTTTAAGACTCACAGCCGGTGCACATCCACACACTTCCAGCCCCTCTGCCTCTTCACTCTTCCCGGATTCACTCAGACTGTTTTCAGACTTACAGCCTGTGCACACGCACACACTTCCAGCCACTCTGCCTCTTCACTCTTCTCGGATTCACTCAGACGGTTTTCAGACTCACAGCCTGTGCACATCCACACACTTCCAGCCCCTCTGCCTCTTCACTCTTCCTGGATTCACTCAGACGGTTTTCAGACTCACAGCCTGTGCACACCGACACACTTCCAGCCCTCTGTCTCTTCCCTCTTCCTGGATTCACTCAGACGGTTTTCAGACTCACAGCCGGTGCACATCCACACACTTCCAGCCCCTCTGCCTCTTCCATCTTCCTGGGTTCACTCAGATGTTTTTAAGACTCACAGCCTGTGCACATCCACACACTTCCAGCCCCTCTGCCTCTTCCCTATTCCTGGATTCACTCAGACGGTTTTAAGACTCACAGACGGTGCACACGCACACACTTCCAGCCCCTCTGCCTCTTCCTTCTTCCTCGATTCACTAAGATGTTTTTAAGACTCACAGCCTGTGCACACACACACTTCCAGCCCCTCTGCCTCTTCCTTCTTCCTGGATTCAATAAGATGTTTTTAAGATTCACAGCCTGTGCACACACACACTCTTTCATCCCCTCTGCCTCTTCCCTCTTCCTGGATTCACTCAGACGGTTTTAAAACTCACAGCCGGTGCACATCCACACCCTTCCAGCCCCTCTGCCTCTTCACTCTTCCTGGATTCACTCAGACTGTTTTCAGACTCACAGCCTGTGCACACGCACACACTTTCAGCCGCTCTGTCTCTTCCCTCTTCCTGGATTCACTCAGACGGTTTTAAGACTCACAGCCTGTGCACATCCACACACTTCCAGCCCCTCTGCCTCTTCCCTCTTCCTGGATTCACTCAGACGGTTTTAAGACTCACAGCCGGTGCACATCGCACACACTTCCAGCCCCTCTGCCTCTTCCCTCTTCCTGGATTCACTCAGATGTTTTTAAGATTCACAGCCTGTGCACACACACACTCTTCCAGCCCCTCTGCCTCTTCCCTCTTCCTGGATTCACTCAGACGGTTTTAAGACTCACAGCCTGTGCACATCCACACACTTCCAGCCCCTCTGCCTCTTCCCTCTTCCTGGATTCACTCAGATGGTTTTAAGACTCACAGCCGGTGCACACGCACACACTTCCAGCCCCTCTGCCTCTTCACTCTTCCTGGATTCACTCAGACTGTTTTCAGACTCACAGCCTGTGCACACGCACACACTTCCAGCCCTCTGCCTCTTCACTCTTCCTGGATTCACTCAGACGGTTTTTCAGACTCACAGCCTGTGCACATCCACACACTTCCAGCCCCTCTGCCTCTTCCCTATTCCTGGATTCACTCAGACGGTTTTCAAGACTCACAGCCGGTGCACACGCACACACTTCCAGCCCCTCTGCCTCTTCCCTCTTCCTGGATTCACTCAGACTGTTTTCAGACTTACAGCCTGTGCACACGACACACTTCTCAGCCGCTCTGTCTCTTCCCTCTTCCTGGATTCACTCAGACGGTTTTCAGACTCACAGCCAGTGCACATCCACACACTTCCAGCCCCTCTGCCTCTTCCCTCTTCCTGGATTCACTCAGACGGTTTTCAGACTCACAGCTGGTGCACATCCACACACTTCCAGCCCCTCTGCCTCTTCCCTCTTCCTGGATTCACTCAGACGTTTTAGACTCACAGCCTGTGCACACGCACACACTTTCCAGCACCTCTGCCTCTTCCCTCTTCCTGGATTCACTCAGACGGTTTTCAGACTCACAGCCTGTGCACATCCACACAATTCCAGCCCTCTTGCCTCTTCCCTCTTCCTGGATTCACTCAGACAGTTTTCAAGACTCACAGCTGGTGCACATCTACACACTTCCAGCCCCTCTGCCTCTTCCCTCTTCCTGGATTCACTCAGACGGTTTTCAGACTCACAGCCTGTGCACATCCACACACTTCCAGCCCCTCTGCCTCTTCACTCTTCTCTGGATTCACTCAGACGGTTTTTCAGACTCACAGCCTGTGCACACACACACACTTCCAGCCCCTCTGCCTCTTCACTCTTCCCGGATTCACTCAGACGGTTTTCAGACTCACAGCCGGTGCACATCCACACACTTCCAGCCCCTCTGCCTCTTCCATCTTCCTGGGTTCACTCAGATGTTTTTAAGACTCACAGCCTGTGCACATCCACACACTTCCAGCCCCTCTGCCTCTTCCCTCTTCCTGGATTCACTCAGACTGTTTTAAGACTTACAGCCTGTGCACACGCACACACACTTCCAGCCCCTCTGCCTCTTCACTCTTCTCGGATTCACTCAGACGGTTTTCAGACTCACAGCCTGTGCACATCCACACACTTCCAGCCCCTCTGCCTCTTCCCTATTCCTGGATTCACTCAGACGTTTTCAAGACTCACAGCCGGTGCACATCGCACACACTTCCAGCCCCTCTGCCTCTTCCCTCTTCCTGGATTCACTCAGACGGTTTTCAGACTCACAGCTTGTGCACATCCACACACTTCCAGCCCCTCTGCCTCTTCACTCTTCTCGGATTCACTCAGACGGTTTTCAGACTCACAGCCTGTGCACACCACACACTTTCCAGCCCCTCTGCCTCTTCCCTCTTCCTGGATTCACTCAGACGGTTTTCAGACTCACAGCCGGTGCACATCCACACACTTCCAGCCCCTCTGCCTCTTCCATCTTCCTGGATTCACTCAGATGTTTTTAAGACTCACAGCCTGTGCACATCCACACTTCCAGCCCCTCTGCCTCTTCCCTATTCCTGGATTCACTCAGACGGTTTTTAAGACTCACAGACGGTGCACACGCACACACTTCCAGCCCCTCTGCCTCTTCCTTCTTCCTGGATTCAATAAGATGTTTTTAAGATTCACAGCCTGTGCACACCACACACTCTTTCAGCCCCTCTGCCTCTTCCCTCTTCCTGGATTCACTCAGACGGTTTTAAAACTCACAGCCGGTGCACATCCACACCCTTCCAGCCCCTCTGCCTCTTCACACTTCCCGGATTCACTCAGACTGTTTTCAGACTTACAGCCTGTGCACACGCACACACTTTCCAGCACCTCTGCCTCTTCCATCTTCCTGGATTCACTCAGACGTTTTTAAGACTCACAGCCTGTGCACATCCACACACTTCCAGCCCCTCTGCCTCTTCCCTCTTCCTGGATTCACTCAGACGGTTTTAAAACACACAGCCGGTGCACACACACTTCCAACCCCCTCTGCGTCTTCCTTCTTCCTGGATTCAATAAGACGTTTTTAAGATTCACAGCCTGTGCACACACACACTCTTCCAGCCCCTCTGCCTCTTCCCTCTTCCTGGATTCACTCAGACGGTTTTAAAACTCACAGCCTGTGCACAGACCACACCTTCCAGCCCCTCTGCCTCTTCCCTATTCCTGGATTCACTCAGATGGTTTTAAAACTCACAGCCGGTGCACACGCACACACTTCCAGCCCCTCTGCCTCTTCACTCTTCCCGGATTCACTCAGACTGTTTTCAGACTTACAGCCTGTGCACACGCACACACACTTCCAGCCCCTCTGCCTCTTCACTCTTCCTGGATTCACTCAGACGGTTTTCAGACTCACAGCTTGTGCACATCCACACAATTCCAGCCCCTTTGCCTCTTCACAATTCTCGGATTCACTCAGACGGTTTTCAGACTCACAGCCTGTGCACATCCACACAATTCCATGCCCTTTGCCTCTTCCCTATTCCTGGATTCACTCAGACGGTTTTAAGACTCACAGATGGTGCACACGCACACACTTCCAGCCCCTCTACCTCTTCCTTCTTCCTCGATTCAATAAGACTGTTTTAAGACTCACAGCCTGTGCACACACACACTTCCAGCCCCTCTGCCTCTTCCCTCTTCCTGATTCACTCAGACTGTTTTAAGACTCACAGCATGTGCACACACACACTCTTCCAGCCCCCCTGTCTCTTCCGTCTTCCTGAATTCACTCAGATGGTTTTAAGACTCACAGCTGGTACACATCCACACACTTCCAGCCCCTTTGCCTCTTCCCTATTCCTGGATTCAATTAGACGTTTTTAAGATTCACAGCCTGTGCACACACACACTCTTTCATCCCCTTTGCCTCTTCCCTATTACTGGATTCACTCAGACTGTTTAAAACTCACTGCCTGTGCACACACACACACCTCCAGCCCCTTTGCCTCTTCCCTCTTCCTGGATTCAATCAGATATTTTTAAAATTCACAGCATGTGTACACGCACACAATTCAAGCCCCTCTGCCTCTTCCCTATTCCTGGATTCACTGAGATGTTTCTAAGACTCACAGAATATTTGCATGCACACACACTTCCAGCTCCTCTGCCTCTCTCCTCTTCCTGGATATATTCAGACAGTTTTAAAACTCACAGCCTGTGCACACACACACTCTTTCAGCCGCTCTGCCTCTTCCTTATTCCTCGATTCACACAGATCCTTTTAAGACTCACAGCCTGTGCACATGCACACGCACTTTCAGCCCCTCTAGCTCTCCCCTCTTCCTGGATTCACTCAGACTGTTTGAAAACTCACAGCTTGTGCACACACAAAAACCTCAATCCCCTCTGCATCTCCCCTATTCGTGGATTCACTCAGACAGTTTTAAGACTCACAGCCAGCGCACACACACACACTTCCAGCCCCTCTGCCTCTTCACTCTTCCCAGATTCACTGAGACGGTTTTCAGACTCACAGCCTCTACACACGAACACACTCTTTCAGCACCTCTGTCTCTTCCCTCTTCCTGGATTCACTCAGACGGTTTTCAGACTCACAGCCTGTGCACATCCACACAATTCCAGCCCCTCTGCCTCTTGCCTCTTCAGGGATTCACTCAGACAGTTTTAAGACTCATAGCCGGTGCACATCCACACACTTCCAGCCGCTCTACCTCTTCCATCTTCCTGGGTTCACTCAGATCTTTTTAAGACTTACAGCCTGTGCACATGCACAGGCACTTCCAGCCCCTCTGCCTCTTCACTCTTCCCGGATTCACTCAGACTGTTTTTAAGACTTCACAGCCTGTGCACACGCACACACTTCCAGCCCTCTGCCTCTTCCTCTTCCTGGATTCACTCAGACGGTTTTCAGACTCACAGTCGGTGCACATCCACACACTTCCAGCCCCTTGCCTCTTCCCTTTTCCTGGATTCACTCAGACGGTTTTCAGACTCACAGCCGGTGCACATCCACACACTTCCAGCCCCTCTGCCTCTTCACTCTTCTCGGATTCACTCATACGGTTTTCAGACTCACAGCCTGTGCACATCCACAAAATTCCAGCCCTTTGCCTCTTCCCTATTCCTGGATTCACTCAGACGGTTTTCAGACTCACAGTCGGTGCACATCCACAAAATTCCAGCCCTTTGCCTCTTCCCTATTCCTGGATTCACTCAGACGGTTTTCAGACTCACAGCCGGTGCACATCCACACACTTCCAGCCCCTCTGCCTCTTCCCTCTTCCTGGATTCACTCAGACGGTTTTCAGACTCACAGCCTGTGCACATCCACAACTTCCAGCCCCTCTGCCTCTTCCCTCTTCCTGGATTCACTCAGACAGTTTTCAGACTCACAGCCGGTGCACATCCACACACTTCCAGCCCCTCTGCCTCTTCACTCTTCCGGATTCACTCAGACTGTTTTAAGACTCACAGCCTGTGCACACACACACACCTTCAGCCCCTCTGCCTCTTCCCTATTCCTGGATTCACTCAGACGGTTTTAAGACTCACAGACGGTGCACACGCACACACTTCCAGCCCCTCTGCCTCTTCCTTCTTCCTCGATTCAATAAGATCGTTTTTAAGATTCACAGCCTGTGCACACACACTTCCAGCCCCTCTGCCTCTTCCCTCTTCCGTGATTCACTCAGACGTTTTTAAGACTCACAGCATGTGCACACACACACTCTTTCAGCCCCTCTGCCTCTTCCGTCTTCCTGAATTCACTCAGATGGTTTTAAAACTCACAGCTGGTGCACATCCACACACTTCCAGCCCCTTTGCCTCTTCACTCTTCTCGGATTCACTCAGACGGTTTTCAGACTCACAGCCTGTGGACACGGACACACTGTTTCAGCAGCTCTGTCTCTTCCTTCTTGCTGGATTCACTGAGACGGTTTTCAGACTCACAGCCTGTGCACATCCACACAATTCCAGCCCTTTGCCTCATCCCTATTCCTGGATTCACTCAGACAGTTTCAAGACTCACAGCTGGTGCACATCTACACACTTCCAGCCCCTCTGCCTCTTCCCTCTTCCGGGATTCACTCAGACGGTTTTCAAGACTCACAGCTGGTGCACATCCACACACTTCCAGCCCCTCTGCCTCTTCACTCTTCTCGGATTCACTCAGACGGTTTTCAGACTCACAGCCTGTGCACATCCACACAATTCCAGCCCTCTGCCTCTTCCCTATTCCTGGATTCACTCAGACAGTTTCAAGACTCACAGCTGGTGCACATCTACACACTTCCAGCCCCTCTGCCTCTTCCCTCTTCCGGGATTCACTCAGACGGTTTCAAGACTCACAGCTGGTGCACATCTACACACTTCCAGCCCCTCTGCCTCTTCACTCTTCTCGGATTCACTCAGACGGTTTTCAGACTCACAGCCTGTGCACATCCACACAATTCCAGCCCCTCTGCCTCTTCACTCTTCTCGGATTCACTCAGACGGTTTTCAGACTCACAGCCTGTGCACACACACACCTCCAGCCCCTCTGCCTCTTCCCTATTCCTGGATTCACTCAGACGGTTTTAAGACTCACAGCCGGTGCACACGCACACACTTCCAGCCCCTCTGCCTCTTCACTCTTCCCGGATTCACTCAGACTGTTTTCAGACTTACAGCCTGTGCACACGACACACTGTTTCAGCACCTCTGTCTCTTCCCTCTTCCTGGATTCACTCAGACGGTTTTAAGACTCACAGCCGGTGCACACGCACACACTTCCAGCCCCTCTGCCTCTTCCTCTTCCTGGATTCACTCAGATCGTTTTTAAGATTCACAGCCTGTGCACACACACACTTCCAGCCCTCTGCCTCTTCCCTCTTCCTGGATTCACTCAGACGTTTTAAGACTCACAGCCTGTGCACACACACACTCTCTCAGCCCCTCTGCCTCTTCCCTCTTCCTGGATTCACTCAGACGGTTTTAAAACTCACAGCCTGTGCACATCCACACACTTCCAGCCCCTCTGCCTCTTCCTCTTCCTGGATTCACTCAGATGTTTTTAAGACTCACAGCCTGTGCACATCCACACTTCCAGCCCCTCTGCCTCTTCCCTCTTCCTGGATTCACTCAGACGGTTTTAAGACTCACAGCCGGTGCACACCACACACTTCCAGCCCCTCTGCCTCTTCCTTCTTCCTGGATTCAATAAGATGTTTTTAAGATTCACAGCCTGTGCACACCACACTTCCAGCCCCTCTGCCTCTTCCTTCTTCCTCGATTCACTCAGACGTTTTTAAGATTCACAGCCTGTGCACACCACACTTCCAGCCCTCTGCCTCTTCCTCTTCTGGATTCACTCAGACGTTTTAAGACTCACAGCCTGTGCACACACACACTCTTTCAGCCCCTCTGCCTCTTCCCTCTTCCTGGATTCACTCAGACGGTTTTAAAACTCACAGCCTGTGCACACACACACACTTCCAGCCCCTCTGCCTCTTCCTTCTTCCTGGATTCAATAAGATGTTTTTAAGATTCACAGCCTGTGCACACACACTTCCAGCCCCTCTGCCTCTTCCTTCTTCCTGGATTCACTGAGACGGTTTTAAGACTCACAGCCGGTGCACACGAACAAACTTCGAGCCCCTCTGCCTCTTCCTTCTTCCTGGATTCAATAAGAAGTCTTTAAGATTCACAGCCTGTGCACACCCACTTCCAGCCCCTCTGCCTCTTCACTCTTCTCGGATTCACTCAGACAGTTTTCAGACTCACAGCCTGTGCACACACACACTCTTTCATCCCCTCTGCCTCTTCCCTCTTCCTGGATTCACTCAGACGGTTTTAAAATTCACAGCCTGTGCACACACACACACCTCTAGCCCCTCTGCCTCTTCCCTATTCCTGGATTCACTCAGACGGTTTTAAAACACACAGCCGGTGCACACGCACACACTTCCAGCACCTCTGCCTCTTCACTCTTCCCGGATTCACTCAGACTGTTTTCAGACTTACAGCCTGTGCACACGGACACACTGTTTCAGCAGCTCTGTCTCTTCCCTCTTGCTGGATTCACTCAGACGGTTTTCAGACTCACAGCCGGTGCACATCCACACACTTCCAGCCCCTCTGCCTCTTCCATCTTACTGGGTTCACTCAGATGTTTTTGAGACTCACAGCCTGTGCACATCCACACACTTCCAGCCCCTCTGCCTCTTCCATCTTCCTGGATTCACTCAGACTGTTTTCAGACTCACAGCCTGTGCACACGCACACACTTCCAGCAGCTCTGCCTCTTCCCTCTTCCTGGATTCACTCAGACATTTTAAAACTCACAGCCTGTGCACACACACACCTCAGCCCCTCTGCCTCTTCCCTCTTCCTGGTTTCACTCAGACGTTTTAAGACTCACAGCCTGTGCACACCACACACTTCCAGCCCCTCTGCCTCTTCCCTCTTCCTGGATTCACTCAGACGGTTTTAAGACTCACAGCCTGTGCACACGACACACTCTTTCAGCCCTCTGCCTCTTCCCTCTTCCTGGATTCACTCAGACGGTTTTCAGACTCACAGCCTGTGCACACACACACACTTCCAGCCCTCTGCCTCTTCCCTATTCCTGGATTCACTCAGACGGTTTTCAGACTCACAGCCGGTGCACATCCACACACTTCCAGCCCCTCTGCCTCTTCCATCTTACTGGGTTCACTCAGATGTTTTTGAGACTCACAGCCTGTGCACATACACACACTTCCAGCCAATCTGCCTCTTCCCTATTCCTGGATTCACTCAGACGGTTTTAAGACTCACAGACGGTGCACACGCACACACTTCAACCCCCTCTGCCTCTTCCTTCGTCCTCGATTCAATAAGATGTTTTTAAGATTCACAGCCTGTGCACACACACTTCCAGCCCCTCTGCCTCTTCCCTCTTCGTGACTCACTCAGACATTTTTAAGAGTCACAGCATGTGCACATCCACACACTTCCAACCACTCTGCCTCTTCCCTCTTCCTGGATTCAATTAGACGTTTTTAAGATTCACAGCCTGTGCACACACACAAACCTCCAGCCCGTCTGCCTCTTCCCTATTCCTGGATTCACTCAGACGGTTTTAAGACTCACAGACGGTGCACACGGACACACTTCCAGCCCCTCTGCCTCTTCCTTTGTCCTCGATTCAATAAGATGTTTTTAAGATTCACAGCCTGTGCACACACACTTCCAGCCCATCTGCCTCTTCCTTGTTGCTAGATTCAATAAGATGTTTTTAAGATTCACAGCCTGTGCACACACACACTCTTTCAGCCCCTCTGCCTTTTCCCTCTTCCTGGATTCACTCAGACGGTTTTAAGACTCACAGCCTGTACACACGAGCACACTCTTTCAGCACTTCTGTCTCTTCCCTCTTCCTGGATTCACTCAGACGGTTTTCAGACTCACAGCCTGTGCACAAACACACACTTCAAGCCCCTCTGCCACTACCCTTTTCCTGGATTCACTCAGACGGTTTTCAGACTCACAGCCGGTGCACAGACAAACACACTTCCAGCCCCTCTGCGTCTTCACCCTTCCCGGATTCAGTTAGACGGTTTTCAGACACAGCCGGTGCATATCCACAAATTTCCAGCCCCTCTGCCTCTTCCATCTTACTGGATTCACTCAGACGGTTTTAAGACTCACAGACGGTACACACGAACACACTTCCAGCTCCTCTGCCTCTTCCCTCTTCCCGGATTCACTCAGACTGTTTTCAGACTTACAGCCTGTGCACACGGACACACTGTTTCAGCAGCTCTGTCTCTTCCCTCTTGCTGGATTCACTCAGACGGTTTTCAGACTCACAGCCGGTGCACATCCACACACTTCCAACTCCTCTGCCTCTTCCCTCTTCCTGGATTCACTCAGACGTTTTTAAAACTCACAGCCTGTGCACACACACACACACCTCCAGCCCCTCTGCCTCTTCCCTATTCCTGGATTCACTCAGACGGTTTTAAAACACACAGCCGGTGCACACGGACACAATTCCAGCCCCTCTGCCTCTTCACTCTTCCCGGATTCACTCAGACTGTTTTCAGACTTACAGCCTGTGCACACGGACACACTGTTTCAGCAGCTCTGTCTCTTCCCTCTTGCTGGATTCACTCAGACGGTTTTCAGACTCACAGCCGGTGCACATCCACACACTTCCAGCCCCTCTGCCTCTTCCATCTTACTGGGTTCACTCAGATGTTTTTGAGACTCACAGCCTGTGCACATCCACACACTTCCAGCCCCTCTGCCTCTTCCCTATTCCTGGATTCACTCAGACGGTTTTAAGACTCACAGACGGTGCACACGCACACACTTCCAGCCCCTCTGCCTCTTCCTTCTTCCTCGATTCAATAAGATGTTTTTAAGATTCACAGCCTGTGCACACACACTTCCAGCCCCTCTGCCTCTTCCTTCTTCCTGGATTCAATAAGATGTTTTTAAGATTCACAGCCTGTGCACAAACACACTCTTTCATTCCCACTGCCTCTTCCCTCTTGCTGGATTCACTCAGACGGTTTTAAAACTCACAGCCTGTGCACACACACACCTCCATCCCCTCTGCATCTTCCCTATTCCTGGATTCACTCAGACGGTTTTAAAACACATAGCTGGTGCACACGCACACACTTCCAGCCCCTCTGCCTCTTCCCTCTTCCGGGATTCACTCAGACAGTTTTAAGACTCATAGCCGGTGCACATCCACACACTTCCAGCCGCTCTACCTCTTCCATCTTGCTGGGTACACTCAGATCTTTTTAAGACTTACAGCCTGTGCACATGCAAACGCACTTCCAGCCGCTCTACCTTTTCCATCTTCCTGGGTTCACTCAGATTTTTTTAAGACTCACATCCTGTGCACATGCACACACTCTTGGAGCCCCTCTGCCTCTTCCCTTCTCCTGGATTCACCCAGACAGTTTTAAAACTCACAGCCTGTGCACACGCACAAACACTTCCAGCCCCTCTGCCTCTTCACTCTTCTCGGATTCACTCAGACGGTTTTCAGACTCACAGCCTGTGCACATCCACACAATTCCAGCCCCTTTGCCTCTTCCCTATTCCTGGATTCACTCAGATGGTTTCAAGACTCACAGCTGGTGCACATCTACACACTTCAAGCCCCTCTGACTCTTCCCTCTTCCTGGATTCAATTAGACGTTTTTAAGATTCACAGCCTGTGCACAAACACACACCTCCAGCCCCTCTACCTCTTCCCTATTCCTGGATTCACTCAGACGGTTTTAAGACTCACAGACGGTGCACACGCAAACACTTCGAGACCCTCTGCCTCTTCCTTCGTCCTCGATTCAATAAGATGTTTTTAAGATTCACAGCCTGTGCACACACACACTCTTTCATCCCCTCTGCCTCTTCCCTCTTCGTGGATTCACTCAGACGGTTTTAAAACTCACAGCCTGTGCACACACACACACCTCCAGCCCCTCTGCCTCTTCCCTATTCCTGGATTCACTCAGACGGTTTTAAAACACACAGCCGGTGCACACGCACACACTTCCAGCCCCTCTGCCTCTTCACTCTTCCTGGATTCACTCAGACTGTTTTCAGACTTACAGCCTGTGCACACGGACACACTGTTCCAGCCGCTCTGCCTCTTCCCTCTTCCTGGATTCACTCAGACAGTTTTAAAACTCACAGCCTGTGCACAACACACACTTCCAGCCCCTCTGCCTTTTCCTCTTCCTGGATTCACTCAGACGTTTTAAAACTCACAGCCTGTGCACACACACACACTTCTAGCCCCTCTGCCTCTTCCCTCTTCCTGGATTCACTCAGACGTTTTAAAACTCACAGCCTGTGCACACACACACACTTCCACCCTCTCTGCCTTTTCCCTCTTCCTGGATTCACTCAGACGGTTTTAAGACTCACAGCCTGTGCACACGAGCACACTCTTTCAGCACCTCTGTCTCTTCCCTCTTCCTGCATTCACTCAGACGGTTTTCAGACTCACAGCCTTTGCACGAACACACACTTCAAGCCCTTCTGCCACTACCCTATTCCTGGATTCACTCAGACGGTTTTCAGACTCACAGCCGGTGCACATCTACACACTTCCAGCCCCTCTGCCTCTTCCATCTTACTGGGTTCACTCAGATGTTTTTGAGACTCACAGCCTGTGCACATACACACACTTCCAGCCCCTCTGCCTCTTCCCTATTCCTGGATTCACTCAGACGGTTTTAAGACTCACAGACGGTGCACACGCACACACTTCAAGCCCCTCTGCCTCTTCCTTCTTCCTGGATTCAATAAGAAGTCTTTAAGATTCACAGCCTGTGCACACCCACTTCCAGCCCCTCTGCCTCTTCCTTCTTCCTCGATTCAATAAGATGTTTTTAAGATTCACAGCCTGTGCACACACACACTCTTTCAGCCCCTCTGCCTCTTCCCTCTTCCTGGATTCACTCAGACGGTTTTAAAACTCACAGCCTGTGCACACACACACACCTCCAGCCCCTCTGCCTCTTCCCTATTCCTGGATTCACTCAGACGGTTTTAAAACACACAGCCGGTGCACACGCACACACTTCCAGCCCCTCTGCCTCTTCACTCTTCCCGGATTCACTCAGACTGTTTTCAGACTTACAGCCTGTGCACACGGACACACTGTTTCAGCAGCTCTGTCTCTTCCCTCTTGCTCGATTCACTCAGACGGTTTTCAGACTCCCAGCCGGTGCACATCCACACACTTCCAGCCCCTCTGCCTCTTCCATCTTACTGTTTTCACTCAGATGTTTTTGAGACTCACAGCCTGTGCACATACACACACTTCCAGCCCCTCTGACTCTTCCCTATTCCTGGATTCACTCAGACGGTTTTAAGACTCACAGACGGTGCACACGCACACACTTCAACCCCCTCTGCCTCTTCCTTCGTCCTTGATTCAATAAGATGTTTTTAAGATTCACAGCCTGTGCACACACACTTCCAGCCCATCTGCCTCTTCCTTCTTCCTAGATTCAATAAGATGTTTTTAAGATTCACAGCCTGTGCACACACACTTCCAGCCCCTCTGCCTCTTCCTCCTTCCTGGATTCAATAAGATGTTTTTAAGATTCACAGCCTGTGCACACACACACTCTTTCAGCCCCTCTGCCTCTTCCCTCTTCCTGGATTCACTCAGACGGTTTTAAAACACACAGCCGGTGCACAGTCACACACTTCCAGCCCCTCTGCCTCTTCACTCTTCCCGGATCCACTCAGACTGTTTTCAGACTTACAGCCTGTGCACACGGACACACTGTTTCAGCAGCTCTGTCTCTTCCCTCTTGCTGGATTCACTCAGACGGTTTTCAGACTCACAGGCTGTGCACATCCACACAATTCCAGCACTTTGTCTCTTCCCTATTCCTGGATTCACTCAGACGGTTTCAAGACTCACAGCTGGTGCACATCCACACACTTCCAGCCCCTCTGCCTCTTCTATCTTACTGGGTTCATTCAGATGTTTTTCAGACTCACAGCCGGTGCACACACAAACACACTTCCAGCCCCTCTGCCTCTTCACCCTTCCCGGATTCACTTAGACGGTTTTCCGACACAGCCGGTGCATATCCACAAATTTCCAGCCCCTCTACCTCTTCCATTTTCCTGGGTTCCCTCTGATTTTTTTAAGACTCACAGCCTGTGCACACGCACACACACTTCCATCCCCTCTGCCTCTTCCTTATTCCTGGATTCAATAAGATGTTTTTAAGATTCACAGCCTTTGCACACACACACTCTTTCATCCCCTCTGCCTCTTCCCTCTTCGTGTATTCACTCAGACTGTTTTAAAACTCACAGCCTGTGCACACACACACACCTCCAGCCCCTCTGCCTCTTCCCTATTCCTGGATTCACTCAGACGGTTTTAAAACACACAGCCGGTGCACACGCACACACTTCCATCCCCTCTGCCTCTTCACTCTTCCCAGATTCACTCAGACTGTTTTCAGACTTACAGCCTGTGCACAAGGACACACTGTTTCAGCAGCTCTGTCTCTTCCCTCTTCCTGGATTCACTCAGACATTTTAAAACTCACAGCCTGTGCACAAACATACACTTCCAGCCCCTCTGCCTTTTTCCTCTTCCTGGATTCACTCAGACGTTTTAAATCTCACAGCCTGTGCACACACAGAAACCTCTAGCCCCTCTGCCTTTTCCCTCTTCCTGGTTTCACTCAGACGTTTTAAAACTCACAGCCTGTGCACACACACACACTTCCACCCTCTCTGCCTTTTCCCTCTTCCTGCATTCACTCAGACGGTTTTCAGACTCACAGCCTGTGCACGAACACACACTTCAAGCCCTTCTGCCACTACCCTATTCCTGGATTCACTCAGACGGTTTTCAGACTCACAGCCGGTGCACATCCACACACTTCCAGCCCCTCTGCCTCTTCCATCTTACTGGGTTCACTCAGATGTTTTTGAGACTCACAGCCTGTGCACATACACACACTTCCAGCCCCTCTGCCTCTTCCCTATTCCTGGATTCACTCAGACGGTTTTAAGACTCACAGACGGTGCACACGCACACACTTCAACCCCCTCTGCCTCTTCCTTCGTCCTCGATTCAATAAGATGTTTTTAAGATTCACAGCCTGTGCACACACACTTCCAGCGCATCTGCCTCTTCCTTCTTCCTAGATTCAATAAGATGTTTTTAAGATTCACAGCCTGTGTACACACACACTCTTTCAGCCCCTCTGCCTCTTCCCTCTTCCTGGATTCACTCAGACGGTTTTAAAACCCACAGCCTGTGCACACACACACACCTCCAGCCCCTCTGCCTCTTCCCTATTCCTGGATTCACTCAGACGGTTTTAAAACTCACAGCCTGTGCACACACACACACACATTTCCAGCCCCTCTGTCTCTTCCTTCTTCCTGGATTCACTCAGACGGTTTTAAAACCCACAGCCTGTGCACCCACACACACTTCCACCCTCTCTGCCTTTTCCCTCTTCCTGGATTCACTCAGACGGTTTTAAGACTCACAGCCTGTGCACACGAGCACACTCTTTCAGCACCTCTGTCTCTTCCCTCTTCCTGGATTCACTCAGACGGTTTTCAGACTCACAGCCTGTGCACGAACACACACTTCAAGCCCCTCTGCAAGTACCCTATTCCTGGATTCACTCAGACGGTTTTCAGACTCACAGCCGGTGCACAGACAAACACACTTCCAGCCCCTCTGCCTCTTCACCCTTCCCGGATTCACTTAGACGGTTTTCAGACACAGCCGGTGCATATCCACAAATTTCCAGCCCCTCTACCTCTTCCATCTTCCTGGGTTCCCTCTGATTTTTTTAAGACTCACAGCCTGTGCACACGGACACACACTTCCATCCCCTCTGCCTCTTCCTTCTTCCTGGATTCAATAAGATGATTTTAAGATTCAAAGCCTGTGCACACACACACTCTTTCATCCCCTCTGCCTCTTCCCTCTTCGTGGATTCACTCAGACGGTTTTAAAACTCACAGCCTGTGCACACACACAAACCTCAATCCCCTCTGCATCTCCCCTATTCATGGATTCACTCAGACAGCTTTAAGACTCACAGCCAGCGCACACACACACACTTCCAGCCCCTCTGCCTCTTCACTCTTCCCAGATTCACTGAGACGGTTTTCAGACTCACAGCCTGTACACACGAACACACTCTTTCTGCACCTCTGTCTCTTCCCTCTTCCTGGGTTCACTCAGATTTTTTTAAGACTCACATCCTGTGCACATGCACACACTTCCAGCCCCTCTGCCTCTTCACTCTTCCCGGATTCACTCAGACTGTTTTAAAACTCACAGCCTGTGTACACGCACACACACTTCCAGCCCCTCTGCCTCTTCCATCTTACTGGGTTCACTCAGATGTTTTTGAGACTCACAGCCTGTGCACATCCACACACTTCCAGCCCCTCTGCCTCTTCCCTATTCCTGGATTCACTCGGACGGTTTTAAGATTCACAGCCTGTTCACATGCACACACACTTCCAGCCCCTCTGCCTCTCCCCTCTTCCTGGATATATTCAGACTGTTTTAAAACTCACAGCCTGTGCACACACACAAACCTCCAGCCCCTCTGCCACTTCCCTATTCCTGGATTCAATCAGATATTTTTAAAACTCACAGCTGGTGCATATCCACACACTTCCAGCCCCTCTGCCTCTTCCCTCTTCCGGGATTCACTCAGACAGTTTTGAGACTCATAGCCGGTGCACATCCACACACTTCCAGCCGCTCTACCTCTTCCATCTTCCTGGGTTCACTCAGATTTTTTTAAGACTCACAGCCTGTGCACATGCACACACTCTTCCAGCCCCTCTGCTTCTTCACTCTTCTCGGATTCACTCAGACTGTTTTCAGACTCACAGCTTGTGCACACGCACACACTTCCAGCCCCTCTGCCTCTTCCTTCGTCCTCGATTCAATAATATGTTTTTAAGATTCACAGCCTGTGCACACACACTACCAGCCCCTCTGCCTCTTCCTTCTTCCTGGATTCACTCAGACGGTTTTAAAACTCACAGCCTGTGCACAGACGCACACCTCCAGCCCCTCTGCCTCTTCCCTATTCCTGGATTCACTCAGACGGTTTCAAAACACACAGCCGGTGCACACGCACACACTTCCAGCCCCTCTGCCTCTTCACTCTTCCCGGATTCACTCAGACTGTTTTCAGACTTACAGCCTGTGCACACGGACACACTGTTTCAGCAGCTCTGTCTCTTCCTTCTTGCTGGATTCACTCAGACTGTTTTCAGACTCACAGCCGGTGCACATCCACACACTTCCAGCCCCTCTGCCTCTTCACTCTTCCCGGATTCACTCAGACTGTTTTCAGACTTACAGCCTGTGCACACGCACACACACTTCCAGCCCCTCTGCCTCTTCCCTATTCCTGGACTCATTCAGACATTTTTAAGACTCACAGCCTGTACACAAACACACACCTCCAGCCCCTCTGCCTGTCCCCTCTTCCAGGATATATTCAGACTGTTTTAAAACTCACAGCCTGTGCACACACACACACCTTCAGCCCCTCTGCCACTTCCCTATTCCTGGGTTCAATCAGATATTTTTAAAACTCACAGCCTGTGCATACACAAACTTCCAGCCCCTTTGCCTCTCCCCTCTTCCTGGATTCACTCAGACGGTTTTAAAACTCACAGCCTGTGCACACACACACACACACATTTCCAGCCCCTCTGTCTCTTCCTTCTTCCTGGATTCACTCAGACGGTTTTAAAACTCACAGCCTGTGCACACACACACACCTCCAGCCCCTCTGCCTTTTCACTCTTCCCGGATTCACTCAGACTGTTTTCAGAATTACAGCCTGTGCACACGGACACACTGTTTCAGCAGCTCTGTCTCTTCCCTCTTCCTGGATTCACTCAGACATTTTAAAACTCACAGCCTGTGCACAAACATACACTTCCAGCCCCTCTGCCTTTTCCCTCTTCCTGGATTCACTCAGACGTTTTAAAACTCACAGCCTGTGCACACACACACACTTCCACCCTCTCTGCCTTTTCCCTCTTCCTGGATTCACTCAGACGGTTTTAAGACTCACAGCCTGTACACACGAGCACACTCTTTCAGCACCTCTGTCTCTTCCCTCTTCCTGGATTCACTCAGACGGTTTTCAGACTCACAGCCGGTGCACACACAAACACACTTCCAGCCCTTCTGCCTCTTCACCCTTCCCGGATTCACTTAGACGGTTTTCAGACACAGCCGGTGCACATCCACAAATTTCCAGCCCCTCTACCTCTTTCATTTTCCTGGGTTCCCTCTGATTTTTTTTAAGACTCACAGCCTGTGGACACACACTTCCAGCCCCTCTGCCTCTTCCTTCTTCCTGGATTCAATAAGATGTTTTTAAGATTCACAGCCTGTGCACACACACACTCTTTCAGCCCCTCTGCCACTTCCCTATTCCTGTGTTCAATCAGATATTTTTAAAACTCACAGCCTGTGCACACACACACTTCCAGCCCCTCTGCCTCTTCCCTATTACTGGATTCACTCAGACGGTTTTAAGACTCACAGCCGGTGCACACGCACACACGTCCAGCCCCTCTGCCTCTTCACTCTTCCCGGATTCACTCAGACTGTTTTCAGAATTACAGCCTCTGCACACGGACACACTGTTTCAGCAGCTCTGTCTCTTCCCTCTTCCTGGATTCACTCAGACAGTTTTAAAACTCACAGCCTGTGCACACACACACACTTCCAGCCCCTCTGCCTCTTCCCTCTTCCTGGATTCACTCAGACATTTTAAAACTCACAGCCTGTGCACACACATACACTTCCAGCCCCTCTGCCTCTTCCCTCTTCCTGGATTCACTCAAACGTTTTAAAACTCACAGCCTGTGCACAGACACAAACCTCTAGCCCCTCTG
This sequence comes from Natrix natrix natrix, assembly GCA_029891615.1. Classification (NCBI taxonomy): domain Eukaryota; kingdom Metazoa; phylum Chordata; class Lepidosauria; order Squamata; family Natricidae; genus Natrix; species Natrix natrix. The sequence goes on from JAKRSK010008316.1 coordinate 36,804, forward strand.
CCTCTTCCCTCTTCCTGGATTCACTCAGACGTTTTAAACTCACAGCCTGTGCACACACAAACACCTCCATCCCCTCTGCCACTTCCCTATTCCTGGACTCAATCAGATCTTTTTAAAACTCACAGCTGGTGCATATCCACACATTTCCAGCCCCTCTTCCTCTTCCCTCTTACTGGATTCACAGAGACTGTTTAAAACTCACACCCACTGCACAGTCACTCACTCTTTCAGCCCCTCTACCTCTTCCCACTTCCTGGATTCACTCAGATATTTTTAAGAATCACAGCCTGTGCACACGCACACACTTCCAGCCCCTCTGCCTCTCCCCTCTTCCTGGATATCATTGAGACTGTTTTTAAGATTCACAGCCTGTGCACAACACACACCTTCTGCCCCTCTGCCTGTCCCTACTTCCTGGATTCATTCAGACTGTTTTAAAACTCACAGCCTGTGCACACACACACACTCTCCAGCCCCTCTGCCTCTCCCCTCTTCCTGGATTCATTGAGACTGTTTTTAAGATTCACAGCCTGTGCACAAACACACACTTCCTGCCCCTCTGCCTGTCCCTACTTCCTGGATATCATTCAGACTGTTTTAAAACTCACAACCTTTGCACACACACACTCTTTCATCCCCTCTGCCTCTTCCCTCTTCGTGTATTCACTCAGACTGTTTTAAAACTCACAGCCTGTGCACACACACACACCTCCAGCCCCTCTGCCTCTTCCCTATTCCTGGATTCACTCAGACGGTTTTAAAACACACAGCCGGTGCACACGCACACACTTCCAGCCCCTCTGCCTCTTCACTCTTCCTGGATTCACTCAGACTGTTTTCAGACTCACAGCCTGTGCACACGGACACACTTTCCAGCCCCTCTGCCTCTTCCCTCTTCCTGGATTCACTCAGACATTTTAAAACTCACAGCCTGTGCACACACATACACTTCCAGCCCCTCTGCCTCTTCCTCTTCCTGGATTCACTCAGACGTTTTAAAACTCACAGCCTGTGCACACACACACACTCTCAGCCCCTCTGCCTCTTCCCTCTTCCTGGATTCACTCAGACGTTTTAAAACTCACAGCCTGTGCACACACACACACTTCCAGCCCCTCTGCCTCTTCCCTCTTCCTGGATTCACTCAGACGGTTTTAAGACTCACAGCCTGTGCACACAGCACACACTTCCAGCACCTCTGCCTCTTCCCTCTTCCTGGATTCACTCAGACGGTTTTTCAGACTCACAGCCTGTGCACACACACACACTTCCAGCCCCTCTGCCTCTTCCCTATTCCTGGATTCACTCAGACAGTTTTAAAACACACAGCCGGTGCACACGCACACACTTCCAGCCCCTCTGCCTCTTCCATCTTACTGGGTTCACTCAGATGTTTTTGAGACTCACAGCCTGTGCACATCCACACACTTCCAGCCCCTCTGCCTCTTCCTTATTCCTGGATTCACTCAGACCGTTTTAAAACACACAGCCGGTGCACACGGACACACTTCCAGCCCCTCTGCCTCTTCCTTCTTCCTCGATTCAATAAGATGTTTTTAAGATTCACAGCCTGTGCACACACACACTTCCAGCCCCTCTGCCTCTTCCTTCTTCCTCGATTCAATAAGATGTTTTTAAGATTCACAGCCTGTGCACACACACTTCCAGCCCCTCTGCCTCTTCCTTCTTCCTGGATTCAATAAGATGTTTTTAAGATTCACAGCGTGTGCACACACACACACTCTTTCATCCCCTCTGCCTCTTCCCTCTGCCTGGATTCACTCAGACAGTTTTAAAACTCACAGCCTTTGCACACACACACACCTCCAGCCCCTCTGCCTCTTCCCTATTCCTGGATTCACTCAGACAGTTTTCAGACTCACAGCCTTTGCACGAACACACACTTCAAGCCCTTCTGCCTCTTCCCTATTCCTGGATTCACTCAGACAGTTTTAAGACTCACAGCCGGTGCACATCCACACACTTCCAGCCCCTCTGCCTCTTCCATCTTACTGGGTTCACTCAGATGTTTTTGAGACTCACAGCCTGTGCACATCCACACACTTCCAGCCCCTCTGCCTCTTCCCTATTCCTGGATTCACTCAGACGGTTTTAAGACTCACAGACGGTGCACACGCACACACTTCAACCCCCTCTGCCTCTTCCTTCTTCCTCGATTCAATAAGATGTTTTTAAGATTCACAGCCTGTGCACACACACTTCCAGCCCCTCTGCCTCTTCCTTCTTCCTGGATTCAATAAGATGTTTTTAAGATTCACAGCCTGTGCACACACACTTCCAGCCCCTCTGCCTCTTCCTTCTTCCTGGATTCAATAAGATGTTTTTAAGATTCACAGCCTGTGCACACACACACTCTTTCAGCCCCTCTGCCTCTTCCCTCTTCCTGGATTCACTCAGACGGTTTTAAAACCCACAGCCTGTGCACACACACACACCTCCAGCCCCTCTGCCTCTTCCCTATTCCTGGATTCACTCAGACGGTTTTAAAACACACAGCCGGTGCACACGCACACACTTCCAGCCCCTCTGCCTCTTCACTCTTCCCGGATTCACTCAGACTGTTTTCAGACTTACAGCCTGTGCACACGGACACACTGTTTCAGCAGCTCTGTCTCTTCCCTCTTGCTCGATTCACTCAGACGGTTTTCAGACTCACAGCCGGTGCACATCCACACACTTCCAGCCCCTCTGCCTCTTCCATCTTACTGGTTTCACTCAGATGTTTTTGAGACTCACAGCCTGTGCACATACACACACTTCCAGCCCCTCTGCCTCTTCCCTATTCCTGGATTCACTCAGACGGTTTTAAGACTCACAGACGGTGCACACGCACACACTTCAACCCCCTCTGCCTCTTCCTTCTTCCTCGATTCAATAAGATGTTTTTAAGATTCACAGCCTGTGCACACACACTTCCAGCCCCTCTGCCTCTTCCTTCTTCCTGGATTCAATAAGATGTTTTTAAGATTCACAGCCTGTGCACACACACTTCCAGCCCCTCTGCCTCTTCCTCCTTCCTGGATTCAATAAGATGTTTTTAAGATTCACAGCCTGTGCACACACACACTCTTTCAGCCCCTCTGCCTCTTCCCTCTTCCTGGATTCACTCAGACGGTTTTAAAACATCACAGCCGGTGCACAGTCACACACTTCCAGCCCCTCTGCCTCTTCACTCTTCCCGGATTCACTCAGACTGTTTTCAGACTTACAGCCTGTGCACACGCACACACTGTTTCAGCAGCTCTGTCTCTTCCCTCTTGCTGGATTCACTCAGACGGTTTTCAGACTCACAGCCTGTGCACATCCACACACTTCCAGCACTCTGTCTCTTCCCTATTCCTGGATTCACTCAGACGGTTTTCAGACTCACAGCTGGTGCACATCCACACACTTCCAGCCCCTCTGCCTCTTCCTATCTTACTGGGTTCATTCAGATGTTTTTCAGACTCACAGCCGGTGCACACACAACACACTTCCAGCCCCTCTGCCTCTTCACCCTTCCCGGATTCACTCAGACGGTTTTCAGACTCACAGCCGGTGCATATCCACAAATTTCCAGCCCCTCTGCCTCTTCCTTTTCCTGGATTCACTCTGATTTTTTTAAGACTCACAGCCTGTGCACACGCACACACACTTCCATCCCCTCTGCCTCTTCCTTCTTCCTGGATTCAATAAGATGTTTTTAAGATTCACAGCCTGTGCACACACACACTCTTTCATCCCCTCTGCCTCTTCCCTCTTCCTGGATTCACTCAGACAGTTTTAAAACTCACAGCCTGTGCACACACACACACCTCCAGCCCCTCTGCCTCTTCCCTATTCCTGGATTCACTCAGACGGTTTTAAAACACACAGCCGGTGCACACGCACACACTTCCATCCCCTCTGCCTCTTCACTCTTCCCAGATTCACTCAGACTGTTTTCAGACTTACAGCCTGTGCACAAGGACACACTGTTTCAGCAGCTCTGTCTCTTCCCTCTTCCTGGATTCACTCAGACATTTTAAAACTCACAGCCTGTGCACAAACATACACTTCCAGCCCCTCTGCCTTTTTCCTCTTCCTGGATTCACTCAGACGTTTTAAAACTCACAGCCTGTGCACACACACAAACCTCTAGCCCCTCTGCCTTTTCCCTCTTCCTGGTTTCACTCAGACGTTTTAAAACTCACAGCCTGTGCACACACACACACTTCCACCCTCTCTGCCTTTTCCCTCTTCCTGGATTCACTCAGACGGTTTTAAGACTCACAGCCTGTGCACACGAGCACACTCTTTCAGCACCTCTGTCTCTTCCCTCTTCCTGCATTCACTCAGACGGTTTTCAGACTCACAGCCGGTGCACATCACACACACTTCCAGCCCCTCTGCCTCTTCCCTCTTACTGGATTCACTCAGACATTTTTAAGACTCACAGACGGTGCACACGCACACACTTCCAGCCCCTCTGCCTCTTCCTTCTTCCTCGATTCAATAAGATGTTTTTAAGATTCACAGCCTGTGCACACACACTTCCAGCGCATCTGCCTCTTCCTTCTTCCTGGATTCAATAAGATGTTTTTAAGATTCACAGCCTGTGTCACACACACACTCTTTCAGCCCCTCTGCCTCTTCCCTCTTCCTGGATTCACTCAGACGGTTTTAAAACTCACAGCCTGTGCACACACACACACCTCCAGCCCCTCTGCCTCTTCCCTATTCCTGGATTCACTCAGACGGTTTTAAAACTCACAGCCTGTGCACACACACACACACATTTCCAGCCCCTCTGTCTCTTCCTTCTTCCTGGATTCACTCAGACGGTTTTAAAACCCACAGCCTGTGCACCCACACACACTTCCACCCTCTCTGCCTTTTCCCTCTTCCTGGATTCACTCAGACGGTTTTAAGACTCACAGCCTGTACACACGAGCACACTCTTTCAGCACCTCTGTCTCTTCCCTCTTCCTGGATTCACTCAGACGGTTTTCAGACTCACAGCCTGTGCACGAACACACACTTCAAGCCCCTCTGCAAGTACCCTATTCCTGGATTCACTCAGACGGTTTTCAGACTCACAGCCGGTGCACAGACAAACACACTTCGAGCCCCTCTGCCTCTTCACCCTTCCCGGATTCACTTAGACGGTTTTCAGACACAGCCGGTGCATATCCACAAATTTCCAGCCCCTCTACCTCTTCCATCTTCCTGGGTTCCCTCTGATTTTTTTAAGACTCACAGCCTGTGCACACGACACACACTTCCATCCCCTCTGCCTCTTCCTTCTTCCTGGATTCAATAAGATGATTTTAAGATTCACAGCCTGTGCACACACACACTCTTTCATCCCCTCTGCCTCTTCCCTCTTCGTGGATTCACTCAGACGGTTTTAAAACTCACAGCCTGTGCACACACACAAACCTCAATCCCCTCTGCCTCTTCCCTATTCCTGGATTCACTCAGACAGCTTTAAGACTCACAGCCAGTGCACACACACACACTTCCAGCCCCTCTGCCTCTTCACTCTTCCCAGATTCACTGAGACGGTTTTCAGACTCACAGCCTGTACACACGAACACACTCTTTCAGCACCTCTGTCTCTTCCCTCTTCCTGGGTTCACTCAGATGTTTTTAAGACTCACATCCTGTGCACATGCACACACTTCCAGCCCCTCTGCCTCTTCACTCTTCCCGGATTCACTCAGACTGTTTTAAAACTCACAGCCTGTGCACACGCACACACACTTCCAGCCCCTCTGCCTCTTCCATCTTACTGGGTTCACTCAGATGTTTTTGAGACTCACAGCCTGTGCACATCCACACACTTCCAGCCCCTCTGCCTCTTCCCTATTCCTGGATTCACTCAGACGGTTTTAAGACTCACAGCCTGTTCACATGCACACACACTTCCAGCCCCTCTGCCTCTCTCCCTCTTCCTGGATTCATTCAGACTGTTTTAAAACTCACAGCCTGTGCACACACACAACCTCCAGCCCCTCTGCCTCTTCCCTCTTCCTGGATTCAATCAGATATTTTTAAAACTCACAGCTGGTGCACATCCACACACTTCCAGCCCCTCTGCCTCTTCCCTCTTCCTGGATTCACTCAGACAGTTTTGAGACTCACAGCCGGTGCACATCCACACACTTCCAGCCGCTCTACCTCTTCCATCTTCCTGGGTTCACTCAGATTTTTTTAAGACTCACAGCCTGTGCACATGCACACACTCTTCCAGCCCCTCTGCCTCTTCACTCTTCTCGGATTCACTCAGACTGTTTTCAGACTCACAGCTTGTGCACACGCACACACTTCCAGCCCCTCTGCCTCTTCCTTCGTCCTCGATTCAATAATATGTTTTTAAGATTCACAGCCTGTGCACACACACTACCAGCCCCTCTGCCTCTTCCTTCTTCCTGGATTCAATAAGATGTTTTTAAGATTCACAGCCTGTGCACACACACACTCTTTCATCCCCTCTGCCTCTTCCCTCTTCCTGGATTCACTCAGACGGTTTTAAAACTCACAGCCTGTGCACACACACACACCTCCAGCCCCTCTGCCTTTTCCCTCTTCCTGGATTCACTCAGACATTTTAAAATTCACAGCCTGTGCACACACAAACACACTTCCAGCCGCACTGCCTCTTCCCTCTTCCTAGGTTCAATCAGACGTTTTTAAGATTCACAGCCTGTTCACATGCACACACACTTCCAGCCCCTCTGCCTCTCCCCTCTTCCTGGATATATTCAGACAGTTTTAAAACTCACAGCCTGTGCACACACACACACCTCCAGCCCCTCTGCCACTTCCCTATTCCTGGATTCAATCAGATATTTTTAAAACTCACAGCTGGTGCATATCCACACACTTCCAGCCCCTCTGCCTCTTCCCTCTTCCAGGATTCACTCAGACGGTTTTAAAACTCACAGCCACTGCACAGGCACTCACTCTTTCAGCCCCTCTACCTCTTCCCTCTTCCTGGATTCAATCAGATATTTTTAAGACTCACAGCTGATGCACACACACAGAGACACACACTTCCAGCCATTCTGCCTCTTCCCTATTCCTGGACTCATTCAGACATTTTTAAGACTCACAGCCTGTACACAAACACACACCTCCAGCCCCTCTGCCTGTCCCCTCTTCCAGGATATATTCAGACTGTTTTAAAACTCACAGCCTGTGCACACACACACACCTTCAGCCCCTCTGCCACTTCCCTATTCCTGGGTTCAATCAGATATTTTTAAAACTCACAGCCTGTGCATACACAAACTTCCAGCCCCTTTGCCTCTCCCCTCTTCCTGGATTCACTCAGACGGTTTTAAAACTCACAGCCTGTGCACACACACACACACATTTCCAGCCCCTCTGTCTCTTCCTTCTTCCTGGATTCACTCAGACGGTTTTAAAACTCACAGCCTGTGCACACACACACACCTCCAGCCCCTCTGCCTTTTCACTCTTCCCGGATTCACTCAGACTGTTTTCAGAATTACAGCCTGTGCACACGGACACACTGTTTCAGCAGCTCTGTCTCTTCCCTCTTCCTGGATTCAATAAGATGTTTTTAAGATTCACAGCCTGTGCACACACACACTCTTTCAGCCCCTCTGCCACTTCCCTATTCCTGTGTTCAATCAGATATTTTTAAAACTCACAGCCTGTGCACACACACACTTCCAGCCCCTCTGCCTCTTCCCTATTACTGGATTCACTCAGACGGTTTTAAGACTCACAGCCGGTGCACACGCACACACGTCCAGCCCCTCTGCCTCTTCACTCTTCCCGGATTCACTCAGACTGTTTTCAGAATTACAGCCTCTGCACACGGACACACTGTTTCAGCAGCTCTGTCTCTTCCCTCTTCCTGGATTCACTCAGACATTTTAAAACCCACAGCCTGTGCACACACACACACTTCCAGCCCCTCTGCCTTTTCCCTCTTCCTGGATTCACTCAGACATTTTAAAACTCACAGCCTGTGCACAAACATACACTTCCAGCCCCTCTGCCTTTTCCCTCTTCCTGGATTCACTCAAACGTTTTAAAACTCACAGCCTGTGCACAGACACAACACTTCTAGCCCCTCTGCCTCTTCCCTCTTCCTGGATTCACTCAGACGTTTTAAAACTCACAGCCTGTGCACACACAAACACCTCCATCCCCTCTGCCACTTCCCTATTCCTGGACTAAATCAGATATTTTTAAAACTCACAGCTGGTGCATATCCACACATTTCCAGCCCCTCTTCCTCTTCCCTCTTACTGGATTCACAGAGACCTTTTTAAAACTCACACCCACTGCACAGTCACTCACTCTTTCAGCCCCTCTACCTCTTCCCACTTCCTGGATTCAATCAGATATTTTTAAAAATCACAGCCTGTGCACACGCACACACCTCCAGCCCCTCTGCCTCTCCCCTCTTCCTGGATATATTGAGACTGTTTTTAAGATTCACAGCCTGTGCACAAACACACACCTTCTGCCCCTCTGCCTGTCCCTACTTCCTGGATATATTCAGACTGTTTTAAAACTCACAGCCTATGCACACACACACACACCTCCAGTCCCTCTGCCTCCTCCATATTCCTGGATTCATTCAGACGGTTTTAAAACACACAGCCGGTGCACACGCACACACTTCCAGCCCCTCTGCCTCTTCACTCTTCCCGGATTCACTCAGACTGTTTTCAGACTTACAGCCTGTGGACACGGACACACTGTTTCAGCAGCTCTGTCTCTTCCCTCTTCTTGGTTTCACTCAGACGGTTTTCAGACTCACAGCATGTGCACACACAGACACTTCCATCCCCTCTGCCTCTTCCCTCTTCGTGACTCACTCAGACATTTTTAAGACTCACAGCATGTGCACACACACACTCTTAAAGCCCCCCTGTCTCTTCCGTCTTCCTGAATTCACTCAGGTGGTTTTAAAACTCAAAGCTGGTGCACATCCACACACTTCCAGCCCCTCTGCCTCTTCCCTATTCCTGGATTCACTCAGACGGTTTTAAGACTCACAGCTGGTGCACATCCACACACTTCCAGCCACTCTGTCTCTTCCCTCTTCCCGGATTCACTCAGACTGTTTTCAGAATTACAGCCTCTGCACACGGACACACTGTTTCAGCAGCTCTGTCTCTTCCCTCTTCCTGGATTCACTCAGACATTTTAAAACCCACAGCCTGTGCACACACACACACTTCCAGCCCCTCTGCCTTTTCCCTCTTCCTGGATTCACTCAGACATTTTAAAACTCACAGCCTGTGCACAAACATACACTTCCAGCCCCTCTGCCTTTTCCCTCTTCCTGGATTCACTCAAACGTTTTAAAACTCACAGCCTGTGCACAGACACAAACCTCTAGCCCCTCTGCCTTTTCCCTCTTCCTGGATTCACTCAGACGTTTTAAAACTCACAGCCTGTGCACACACAAACACCTCCATCCCCTCTGCCACTTCCCTATTCCTGGACTAAATCAGATATTTTTAAAACTCACAGCTGGTGCATATCCACACATTTCCAGCCCCTCTTCCTCTTCCCTCTTACTGGATTCACAGAGACTTTTTTAAAACTCACACCCACTGCACAGTCACTCACTCTTTCAGCCCCTCTACCTCTTCCCACTTCCTGGATTCAATCAGATATTTTTAAAAATCACAGCCTGTGCACACGCACACACCTCCAGCCCCTCTGCCTCTCCCTCTTCCTGGATATATTGAGACTGTTTTTAAGATTCACAGCCTGTGCACAAACACACACCTTCTGCCCCTCTGCCTGTCCCTACTTCCTGGATATATTCAGACTGTTTTAAAACTCACAGCCTATGCACACACACACACACCTCCAGTCCCTCTGCCTCCTCCATATTCCTGGATTCATTCAGACATTTTTAAAACACACAGCCGGTGCACACGCACACACTTCCATCCCCTCTGCCTCTTCCCTCTTCGTGACTCACTCAGACATTTTTAAGACTCACAGCATGTGCACACACACACTCTTAAAGCCCCCCTGTCTCTTCCGTCCTCCTGAATTCACTCAGGTGGTTTTAAAACTTAAAGCTGGTGCACATCCACACACTTCCAGCCCCTTTGCCTCTTCCCTATTCCTGGATTCACTCAGACGGTTTTAAGACTCACAGCTGGTGCACATCCACACACTTCCAGCCACTCTGTCTCTTCCCTCTTCCTGGATTCAATCAGACATTTTAAAACTCACAGCCTGTGCAGACACACACACACTTCCAGCCCCACTGCCTCTTCCAACTTCCTGATTCACTCAGACGTTTTAAAACTCACAGCCTGTGCACACACACACACACTTCCAGCCCCTCTGCCTTTTCCCTCTTCCTGGATTCATTCAGACATTTTAAAACTCACAGCCTGCACACACACGCACACACTTGCAGTCCCTCTGCCTCTTCCCTCTTCCTGGATTCACTCAGATGTTTTAAAACTCACACCCTGTGCAAAAGCACACACTTCCAGCCGCTCTGCTTCTTCCCTGTTCCTGGATTCACTCAGGGGTTTTTAAAATTCAAAGCCTATGCACACTTACGCTCACACTTCCATCCCCTCTGCCTCTTCCCTCTTCCTTGATTCACTCAGACGTTTGCACACACACGCACACACTTGCAGCCTCTCTGCCTCTTCCCTCTTCCTGGATTCACTCCGACGTTTTAAAACTCATAGCCTGTGCAAGAACACACACTTCCAGCCCCTCTGCTTCTTCCCTGTTCCTAGATTCACTCCGACTGTTTTAAAACTCACAGCCTATGCACACACACGGACACACTTCCAGCCCCTCTGGCTCTTCCCTCTTCCTGGATTCACTCAGACATTTTAAAACTCACAGCCTGTGCACAAACATACACTTCCAGCCCCTCTGCCTTTTCCCTCTTCCTGGATTCACTCAAACGTTTTAAAACTCACAGCCTGTGCACAGACACAAACCTCTAGCCCCTCTGCCTTTTCCCTCTTCCTGGATTCACTCAGACGTTTTAAAACTCACAGCCTGTGCACACACAAACACCTCCATCCCCTCTGCCACTTCCCTATTCCTGGACTAAATCAGATATTTTTAAAACTCACAGCTGGTGCATATCCACACATTTCCAGCCCCTCTTCCTCTTCCCTCTTACTGGATTCACAGAGACTTTTTTAAAACTCACACCCACTGCACAGTCACTCACTCTTTCAGCCCCTCTACCTCTTCCCACTTCCTGGATTCAATCAGATATTTTTAAAAATCACAGCCTGTGCACACGCACACACCTCCAGGCCCTCTGCCTCTCCCCTCTTCCTGGATATATTGAGACTGTTTTTTAGATTCACAGCCTGTGCACAAACACACACCTTCTGCCCCTCAGCCTGTCCCTACTTCCTGGATATATTCAGACTGTTTTAAAACTCACAGCCTATGCACACACACACACACCTCCAGTCCCTCTGCCTCCTCCATATTCCTGGATTCATTCAGACATTTTTAAAACACACAGCCGGTGCACACGCACACACTTCCATCCCCTCTGCCTCTTCCCTCTTCGTGACTCACTCAGACATTTTTAAGACTCACAGCATGTGCACACACACACTCTTAAAGCCCCCCTGTCTCTTCCGTCCTCCTGAATTCACTCAGGTGGTTTTAAAACTTAAAGCTGGTGCACATCCACACACTTCCAGCCCCTTTGCCTCTTCCCTATTCCTGGATTCACTCAGACGGTTTTAAGACTCACAGCTGGTGCACATCCACACACTTCCAGCCACTCTGTCTCTTCCCTCTTCCTGGATTCAATCAGACATTTTAAAACTCACAGCCTGTGCAGACACACACACACTTCCAGCCCCACTGCCTCTTCCAACTTCCTGATTCACTCAGACGTTTTAAAACTCACAGCCTGTGCACACACACACACACTTCCAGCCCCTCTGCCTTTTCCCTCTTCCTGGATTCATTCAGACATTTTAAAACTCACAGCCTGCACACACACGCACACACTTGCAGTCCCTCTGCCTCTTCCCTCTTCCTGGATTCACTCAGATGTTTTAAAACTCACACCCTGTGCAAAAGCACACACTTCCAGCCGCTCTGCTTCTTCCCTGTTCCTGGATTCACTCAGGGGTTTTTAAAATTCAAAGCCTATGCACACTTACGCTCACACTTCCATCCCCTCTGCCTCTTCCCTCTTCCTTGATTCACTCAGACGTTTGCACACACACGCACACACTTGCAGCCTCTCTGCCTCTTCCCTCTTCCTGGATTCACTCCGACGTTTTAAAACTCATAGCCTGTGCAAGAACACACACTTCCAGCCCCTCTGCTTCTTCCCTGTTCCTAGATTCACTCCGACTGTTTTAAAACTCACAGCCTATGCACACACACGGACACACTTCCAGCCCCTCTGGCTCTTCCCTCTTCCTGGATTCACTCAGACATTTTAAAACTCACAGCCTGTGCACAAACATACACTTCCAGCCCCTCTGCCTTTTCCCTCTTCCTGGATTCACTCAAACGTTTTAAAACTCACAGCCTGTGCACAGACACAAACCTCTAGCCCCTCTGCCTTTTCCCTCTTCCTGGATTCACTCAGACGTTTTAAAACTCACAGCCTGTGCACACACAAACACCTCCATCCCCTCTGCCACTTCCCTATTCCTGGACTAAATCAGATATTTTTAAAACTCACAGCTTGTGCATATCCACACATTTCCAGCCCCTCTTCCTCTTCCCTCTTACTGGATTCACTGAGACTTTTTTAAAACTCACACCCACTGCACAGTCACTCACTCTTTCAGCCCCTCTACCTCTTCCCACTTCCTGGATTCAATCAGATATGTTTAAAAATCACAGCCTGTGCACACGCACACACCTCCAGCCCCTCTGCCTCTCCCCTCTTCCTGGATATATTGAGACTGTTTTTAAGATTCACAGCCTGTGCACAAACACACACCTTCTGCCCCTCTGCCTGTCCCTACTTCCTGGATATATTCAGACTGTTTTAAAACTCACAGCCTATGCACACACACACTCCTCCAGTCCCTCTGCCTCCTCCATATTCCTGGATTCATTCAGACGGTTTTAAAACACACAGCCGGTGCACACGCACACACTTCCAGCCCCTCTGCCTCTTCACTCTTCCTGGATTCACTCAGACTGTTTTCAGACTTACAGCCTGTGGACACGGACACACTGTTTCAGCAGCTCTGTCTCTTCCCTCTTCTTGGTTTCACTCAGATGGTTTTCAGACTCACAGCATGTGCACACACAGACACTTCCATCCCCTCTGCCTCTTCCCTCTTCGTGACTCACTCAGACATTTTTAAGACTCACAGCATGTGCACACACACACTCTTAAAGCCCCCCTGTCTCTTCCGTCTTCCTGAATTCACTCAGGTGGTTTTAAAACTCAAAGCTGGTGCACATCCACACACTTCCAGCCCCTTTGCCTCTTCCCTATTCCTGGATTCACTCAGACGGTTTTAAGACTCACAGCTGGTGCACATCCACACACTTCCAGCCACTCTGTCTCTTCCCTCTTCCTGGATTCAATCAGACATTTTAAAACTCACAGCCTGTGCAGACACACACACACTTCCAGCCCCACTGCCTCTTCCAACTTCCTGATTCACTCAGACGTTTTAAAACTCACAGCCTGTGCACACACACACACACTTCCAGCCCCTCTGCCTTTTCCCTCTTCCTGGATTCATTCAGACATTTTAAAACTCACAGCCTGCACACACACACACACACTTGCAGTCCCTCTGCCTCTTCCCTCTTCCTGGATTCACTCAGATGTTTTAAAACTCACACCCTGTGCAAAAGCACACACTTCCAGCCGCTCTGCTTCTTCCCTGTTCCTGGATTCACTCCGACGTTTTAAAACTCATAGCCTGTGCAAGAACACACACTTCCAGCCCCTCTGCTTCTTCCCTGTTCCTAGATTCACTCAGACTGTTTTAAAACTCACAGCCTATGCACACACACGGACACACTTCCAGCCCCTCTGCCTCTTCCCTCTTCCTTGATTCACTCAGACGTTTTAAAACTCACAGCCTGTGCACACACACACACACCCTCTGCCTTTTCCATCTTCCTGGATTCACTCGGACATTTTAAAACTCACTGTCAGCGTTCCAAATATCATGCAGAATTAAATCATTGTCCAAGGCAAAGTAGTCCTTAAAACTCCAATTTAATAAGACAGGCATGTTGGCATTAAGCTGGTGAATTTCAACTCTAATATACATCCGGTGAATTCACCCAGTTAAAAGTTGATCATCTATCCCCACACCTCATAATTCATCACATGGTCCAATCTTCATCTTCCACACTGGCATGTACATCTTCCGGCCAGGTGTCGAGGTGCGGAGACAAAAGACGACCTTGAGCTTCTAAGAAATTCGTAACAATACATTCCACAATCCTACTCCTTTCTATTCCCCCCTCCCAACTACTATACCAATGAAACAGCATAATATATATATGTTTTAATTATGTGGCAGGCCAAAGATCCTAAAAGGAACAGAATTACAGGCCTGACAGGCGGCCTCTCCTCAAGAGAAAAACGTTTCCTGAAAAGAGAATAACATAAATGTTAACCATCAAAATTTAACCACCTCTTCCTCCCCCAGGGGGTCCCTTTGGCTTATCAGGGAATTTCTCATGGAATTGCTTCACTAATTTATCTGCTTTCAGATCCCAACTTTTCACCCACGTAGCTTCTGACAACGGGTATCCCTTCCAATGCACTAAATATTGTAAACGACCTCTATACAGCCTGGAATCTAATATTTTTTTCACTTCATAATGTGTTTCCCCTTCTACCACTACGGGAGGAGGTGGAGTTTGGGTGGATGGTCTCGTGCTAGACTCCCTTACTGGCTTCAATAAGCTACAATGGAATACCGGGTAAATTTTCCCTAAGAGTCTGGGTAGGCTGAGTCGAACTGTAACTGGGTTAATTATCTTTTCTATTGGGAAAGGACCTAGAAATTTTGGACCTAATTTCTTACTAGGCATCTTTAATCTTATGTATTTAGTAGACAAAAAAACTTTGTCCCCCACTCGAAAGGGGGGTTGTAGGGAACGATGTTTATCAGCTTGCTTCTTGTAGGCTTCTGCCGCATCTGTTAGCGCCTTTTTGGTATTCTCCCATCCCTTCTTTAGTGCCTCCAGCCATTCATTCAGGGACATGGATGAGGGAGGTTCCTTAGGTAGTTCAGGCATGGGAACGAATTCCATGCCACTGGTAATCTGGAAAGGAGTTAATCCGGTACTGCTGTGAACCGCATTATTATATGCTACTTCAGCGAAAGGTAGCAAGTCCGACCAATTGTCTTGCTGATAGTCCACATAACACCGGATATACTGTTCCACCATCGCATTGGCCCTCTCTGCTGCCCCATTTGTGCTGGGATGAAATGCTGAGCTGAGTCCCTGCGTGGACCCGATCGATTTTAGGAATTCTCTCCAGAACTTGGCGGTGAATTGAACTCCGCGATCTGAAATGATCCTTTTTGGAACTCCATGTAGGCGATAAATGTGTTTCACAAACATTTTCGCTAATTTCTTTGCGGATGGTAGGCTTGAACAAGCGATAAAGTGTGCTTGCTTGGAAAACAAATCAATAACTGTCCAGATTACTTTATTACCACTGCTATCTGGAAGTTCGACAATGAAGTCCATTGCTATCTCTTCCCATGGTCGGCTAGGGTTGGCCACTTGTTGTAGTAGTCCAGGGGGCTTTCCCGGACGGGTTTTCATTGTTGCACAAGTAGCACAGCTTCTTACATAATCTTCCACCTCCGACCTCATCTTTGGCCACCAAAATTGACGTCTAGCGAGGTGGAGAGTTTTCAGGAATCCGAAATGACCTCCTAGTTTCGCATCATGACTCCGCTGTAGCACTTGCAATCTCATTTCTGCAGGGACGTACAGTTTGGATCCCTTCCAGGCTACACCATCATTAATCGTTAGGATGTCTTTGTTGTTGTTGAACCATGGGTCTGTCTGGAGGGCTGCTTTTGTCAGGGGAAAAAACACCTTGGAGAAAAAATGAGATCAATGGCTGATTCCCTTCAGCATATCTTTTGAGATATTAAGAAAAATAAAATAAAAGTCTTTGAGAGGTATATTCTAATTAATAAACAAACTTTAATACGAAAATAATAAAAGTAAACAAAACAGAAGGTTAACTAAATTGTTACATTTTGATAATGAAAGCTCCGTCTGCCAAGTTCTGTTTGACAGCCGGACAAAGAACAAAGGAATGAGTTCTGGAATGTGTGAAGCATGCGCAATAAATCACTTTCAGATAACATTTTGCTTTATGACCTGCGCAATAAAGCTTTCTTAGTTTAACTCTTGAGTGTCAATTCAGTCAGCTCATGCCTAGCAAACTTTTTAACATCGTGACACCCCTTCTTTTGCTAGTCTGGGCTGACATCATCAAATCATCAATTAAGGCACATCTTCTTTCGCAGATACTCGTGTTGATTTGCGGCGAGTGGTTTGTTAAGCATGTCTGCCATCTGATCATGTGTAGAAACATATTGCAATTTAACAAAACCTTGCTTAACTAATTGCTTTGTGTTTTGATAAATAATGTCAATGTGTCTGGACCTAGAACCTGTAAAATGTGACTCAGAAATATAAACCACAGATACATTGTCTTCCATCACGGTGATTGGTCGAATCGGACATGTCCAGATATCTGTGATCAAAGCATCAAACCACGTTAGAGAATTACAAGCATCTGAAACACAAGCATATTCAGCTTCAGTAGATGAACATGAAACAAAACTCTGTTTTCTCACTTGCCAGTAAACAGGACAACCATTCAGGAACATCATGTAACCAGAAGTGCTTTTGCGTGACTTCTTGTCACTCGCCCAGTCAGAATCAGCAAAACAAATTAACTGTGGATGATCAGTGTGTGTTGGTTCTAGCAATAATTTCATGTGTTTAGTGTGTTTCAGGTATTTCAACAACTTCTTAATGCATGACCAATGAAATTGTGTTGCCTTACCTACGTGTCGTGATAAAAGATTAACACTAAGTGCTATGTCAGGTCTGGTCCAACTACTGATGTATAATAGTGAACCAATGACTGAACGATAAAGTGTTTGGTCCTCGAACTCAGGACTTGGTTCATGTGTTAAGTTGTGAAAATCTGTTTGCATGGGTGTCTTTGTTGTGCTAGCATCTTTCATGTTGCAATGATGTAGAATGTGGTCAATTTTCTCCTCTTGTGAAAGACTAAACCCCTTCTGTGTCTTTTCAATTTGAACACCTAAATAAGTGCTAATGTGTCCTAAAGATTTCAATGTGAAGTATCTCTGCAAACTTTTGGCAAAAATCTCACTCATTTTCTTATTTGGACCAATATAAACAATATCATCAACATAAACAAGAATTATCTCATATGGATTGTTAGATCTTTTTGTGAACACGCATTCATCAGTTTCGGACTTAATAAAGCCCATTGAATTTAGTTTTTCAGTAAGACATAAATACCACATTAAACCTGACTGTTTCAGACCATAAAGACTTTTGTTCAGGAACCAGGTATCCCCTTCTTGCTTTCGGAATCCTGGAGGGCTTCTTACGTAGATCTCTTCATCTAGGTCTGCATGTAGATAAGCTGTGTCCACATCAAATTGGAAAACTTCTAAACCAAGAATAGTTGCAGTGGTTAAAGCAATTTTTACACTTTCAGTTCTGACTGTTGGTGAGTAAGTGTTTGTGTAGTCCTCAGGATAACGTTGAGCGAAACCCTGAGCTACGAGTCTGGCTTTGTATAAAGACTCACCATTTGGTTTCTTCTTGATTCTGTAGACCCATCGAGTGCCAATGACTTTCTTGTTTGCTGGAGGTTTTGCAGGTGTGAATACATTAAGTTTCTTTAAACTGTCCATTTCATCCTGCATTGCATCATACCATTTGTCTTGTTCTGAATCAGGAAGCTGTTTGATTTGTGTGAATGTCTCTGGAGGAAGAGTAACGTTGCAAATCAAAGGTAATGGTGTTTTTGTCAGTTGCCATGAATAACGTTGTGGAGGGATTCCTTTTGTGGCCCTCTTGGAACGTCTAGGAGCAACAGACCAGTCTTCTTCTTCTTCTTCATCATCATCCTCGTCCTCACGTTCGTCGCTAGCATCAGCATCCGCGGCTTGCGAAGACGGAACATCAGGTTGTGAAGAACTGGTAGAAGGAATATCTGCCTGCGAATTGTCATCAGGCTGCGTGGCATCTGGAACACCATCTCTAGGAAAATAAACTTCAGGATCATTGGAATGAATCCTGGACCAGTCAATAACTTCCTCAAAATTAGCAGATTGTGAAATGACAATCACATGTTTAGTATCAATGAATTTGTACCATTTTGAATTATCATCAATACCCATAAATCTCAGTCTCTTTGCTACTGTACCTCCCCTTCTTCTTTGACTTAAGGGAGTGTTCACCATAGCATATGAACCAAAAATGTGGAGGTTCTTGAGATCAGGCTTGTAGCCATACAGCATGTAGAAAGGAGTTTGATTGATTACGCTGCTCCAAGTACGGTTGACAATGTAATTTGCATATTTGATTGCTTCACCCCAGTATGCGTTACTGAGATTGGCATCTTCTAGAAGACAACGCATCATGGTTTGTAGAACCCCTTGTCTTCTTTCTACGACTCCGTTATGAGCCGGTGTATATGGAGCAGATGTCTGATGAAGAATTCCATTCTTACGCATCCAGTCCTGGAAACGCTGAGACATGAATTCTGCACCACGGTCACTCTGGATTCTGGCGATGCGAACTTGGTATTGTGTAGAAACAAATGCTGCAAAGTCTTTAAAGATCTGAAAGGTCTCAGATTTCTCTCTCATAGGATATACAAATCCATATCTAGAATGATTATCTACTATTGTTAAAAAATACTTTCTGCCACCAAGTGTTGGTGGGAAAGGACCCACTATGTCAGTGTGTACCAAATCAAAAATGCGTGTTGACCGGTGTGTAGCGTGTTTTGGAACTGCAGCCGCCTTGGATTTAGCCTTTTTGCAAACCGCACAATCCAAAAACACCTTACACCCCTTTAGATCCAAACCTTTTGCGAACTCCGGCATCTTTCTAAGAACACGGAAACTGGCATGCCCCAATCTTCTGTGCCACTTGTGGATACACCTGGAATGCAAAGGTTTACCAGTTAGTGAATTCTCAACATTAACAGTTTCATGAGGAACCTCAGGCTTGCTCTGAGCAACCTGTTTCTGTTTTCTCTGTTTGTTGGCTTTAGGAGCCTTTGGCACAGTAACGTTTTCTCTCTCTGGGCCAACTCTCTCTGGGTCTACGTTGTGCCTTTTTGGAGTTTGCATACTTGCCTGTGCTTGCCCTTTAGGCTTTGGCTTTAAGTAATAAACACCACCAATCAGCATGGTTTCAGCAACAATATCTCCATCTTTAACTAAGTAACTTGCTTTTTCGAGGTGGTGAACCTGGAACTTTAAATCTCTAGACAAGTGACTTTGACTAAGCAAATTACTGGTTGCTGAAGGTATGTAATAAACATCAGGGATGTGTGTATCGAGCTCTTCAATGTAAACAGTTCCTTTTCCCATAACCTTGCAAGTGTGGTTGGTGAAGGAATACAGTTCTCGATACTCGGGCTCTGGTTCGCCCATCTCTGTGAAAAGTTCCCTTCTGTGGGTAACGTGCACAGCTGCTCCACTGTCTAAAGTCCACAAAAGACGTCTGTCGAACTTTGGATCAGGTTGTGGAACGTTGGTTATGGCCAGTGTTACAAGTGGAGCTTGTGGATCACGCCTTGGACCACGACGACCTTGTCTTCCGCCTCTACCTCTGCCTCTGGAGTCTGTTCCTCTGGGCTGGTACGTGACGGGAGCTGGAACTCGTTGGGGACAATCCCGGGCGTCATGTCCCACACGGTTGCAGGTGTAGCATTTTGGCATCCTTGGAGCGTAGCCTCTTCCTCGGAAGGGACGTCTGGCTGTAGCCTTTGATGCTGGAGGTCTTTGCAGATGTGGTGTAGCTAACTTGATAGCTTCCTCTTCCACTAAAAGTCTGCAAACGTGGTTAACTGTGCGTTGAGCAATAGGCACGTAGTTAATCTTTGCAACAGCGTCTTTCCATTCATAATTCAATGAGTTAATGATGATGCTAATCATTTGGATATCATCGATTACATGGCCATTTTGTCTCAATTCACTTCTCATTCTTTTCAGTTTGGTCAAATGTCCACCAATTCGTTCACCAGTTTTCAACTTCGAACCATGGAACTCAGACATGAGCAAACATGAAGATTCAATTGAAACGGGCCTGTAGCAATCTTCCAAAATAGCCCAAATTTGTTGGGCAGTTGCATCAGGCGGAAAGATACCGTGGATCTCAATTTTCATTGACATGAGCAAAGTCGTGATTGCTCTGTTTTCCAGGTCTCTCATCGCAGGTGTCCATGGCTGAGGAGGAGGGTTAAAAATCATGCAATGTGTGCCTTCTCTTCGAAGCAAGAGCGCAATTTCACTGACCCAGGCTTTATAATTCTCTCCTGACTCCTTTAATTTGGACTCACCAGTCAAGGGAGTGACTGGAAGTACCTGCTGAGGAATATGCATCGGAACAATTTGTTGAACTGGTTGCACAGCTGGTTGTTGAACCAGGGGATGCTGGGGTTGCATCATTGGCCTTTGCATGGCAACATCAAATTGACTTCCTTGCATTCGCCTTTGGCTTTGCCTTTTTCCATCTAGGGAGGATTCAGCACCACCAGGGGGTGTTGAAGACTTAACCTTTGGAGGCAAAGTTTTGGCTTCTAAAGAACTCATAGGTAAATCTTTAAAACTTTGATGAAACTGCATCATCTTTTGCTCTAATAATTTTTCTCCGCCAGCAGATGGCAGTGCAGCTTCACTTCTTGGCTGCAGCCCTCTATACATGGCCGGAAGTTCAATGGGCTCAAAGGGATCACGTGACCTCGGTGACGTGTACATATCTCTTTGTTCTAATTGACCAATGAACTATGTGGGGTGTGTCTTAGGCTGTTGTTTTGAAGACAAGATGGCGTCCTCAGACATTTTGGGAGTGGGGGAGCCTCTCCTGCTCCTCTTCATCTCCTCAAAGCACTCTCTCGCCTCCCTAGCATATTTTTCAAACAGCTCTAATCGATTACGATAGCTTTGCATTTTTTTCCCCGTGCCTGGGAAGGACCCATAAACTTCGCTTTCTGCGTGGGAGTATTTTTTCTCTGCCGGCAGTTGTCGTTCAGACCTTTGCCGTTCATTAATTGTATCTTGATAAGGAGGAAGATTTACTGACCTCAGTCCGTAGATCTCGCCCTCTGTAGCTCCTTCCCCCACATCTGGCTCGGCACCTGGAGAAGTCTGTTGGTTTTGAAATAATTCTGAAGGATCTTGCTTCTCTGTGTCTGAGGAAATGAATTCTTTCAAGCGCTTTCCATGTCTGCGTTTTTTTCTTTTTTTTCTCTTCGACATGGCTAATTAGCCTTAGTCGGTTATCTTAAGATAGCACGAAGGGAAAATACAGCCATAAATTGTAGCCATCTCAGCTTGTATCATCGACCAACCTCTGCATACCAAGTTGTCAGGGGAAAAAACACCCTGGAGAAAAAATGAGATCAATGGACCGGGCTGATTCCCTTCAGCATATCTTTTGAGATATTAAGAAAAATAAAATAAAAGTCTTTGAGAAGTATATTCTAATTAATAAACAAACTTTAATACGAAAATAATAAAAGTAAACAAAACAGAAAGTTAACTAAATTGTTACATTTTGATAATGAAAGCTCCGTCTGCCAAGTTCTGTTTGGCAGCCGGACAAAGAACAAAGGAATGAGTTCTGGAATGTGTGAAGCATGCGCAATAAATCACTTTCAGATAACATTTTGCTTTATGACCTGAGCAATAAAGCTTTCTTAGTTTAACTCTTGAGTGTCAATTCAGTCAGCTCATGCCTAGCAAACTTTTTAACATCGTGACAGCTTTCAGTTCGGTTCTCAGTTTATCTTGGCTTCGACTGGTGACTTGAGCTGCCTTTTGGTGAGAAGGAGATATGATGGGGTGGAAAATTTCTTCCTTCTTACTGTCAAACTGGGGTTTTCTCGACAGTGCATCTGCTAACAAGTTCTTCCCTGCGGGGATGTGTTTAATTTCAAATTTGAACCTTTGGAAATATTGGGCCCAACGGACCTGTTTGGGGGATAACTTTCGATGGGCAAGGAGAGTTTCGAGGTTTTTATGATCAGTCCATACCTCGAACGGTATATCCCCCCCTTCCAGGAGATGTCTCCAGGTGAGCATGCTCCACCTGATCGCGAATGCCTCCTTCTCCCAAATGGGCCACCTTCTTTCCGTAGTGGTGAGTTTCTTGGAGATGTAAGCGCATGGTAAGAGGTGGCCTTCTTTATTCTTTTGTAGTAGCACCGCGGCTATCGCGACATCACTGGCATCCGTTTGGATTATGAAAGGTCGCTCTGGATCGGGGTGTTGCAATATGGGTTCTTGGGCAAAGAGCCGTTTTAATTTCTCAAAAGCCTTTTGACAGTCGATTGTCCATTTTAATGGTTGGTTTGCTTTTGGTTTAGTAGGGGAAGGCCCCGTTCTTAATAGGTCAGTCAATGGTAGGGCAATTTCAGCAAAGGTTGGAATAAACTGCCTATAAAAGTTTGCAAATCCAAGGAAGCTTTGTAATTGTTTGCGAGTGCTTGGAGGTTTCCAATCTAACACCGCTTTCACTTTTTCTGGGTCCATTTCTACTCCTTCATTGGAGATACGATATCCCAGATAATCTAGCGAGGTCTTGTGGAATTCACACTTTGACAATTTTGCATAAAGTTTGGCAGCTAGAAGTTTTTTCAGGACTTGCCGTACCAGTTTCACATGTTCTTCCATGGTCTCAGAGAAGATCAAGATGTCATCTAAATAAACGAGTACTCCGCGGTACAGGTGGTCGTGTAGCACTTCATTTATGTACTGCATGAATACTGCGGGTGCTCCTTGTAGTCCGAAAGGCATGACTTTATATTGGAAGCTGCCTAAGGGAGTATTAAAAGCGGTCTTCCACTCATCCCCTTTCCGGATTCGTATACGGTAATACGCCTCTCTCAAGTCCAGCTTGGTGAAGATCTTGCCCTTAGCCAAGTGGTTCAACATATCTTTCATGAGAGGGAGGGGATAGGTATTCTTTTCGCATACCGCATTCAAAGCTCGTAAGTCCACACAGAGGCGAACCCCCCCATCTTTCTTTTCCCTGAAGAGCACTGGGGCCGCTACTTTTGATTTTGCTGGTTCAATAAACCCTCTTTTCAAATTGGTGTCGATGTACTTCCTCAATTCTATCATCTCTTTAGGCGTCATAGAGTACATTTTGGGCTTTGGTAAGGTTACCCCAGGTTTGAACTCTATGGCACAATCTGTGGCGCGGTGAGGTGGAAGGTAGTTTCCGTCTTCCTCACTGAACACCTCCGCCAGATCCCAATAGATCTTTGGGACTCGTTGGATTCCCGGAGGTTTAGTGTCTGCTGCGGTTGCTGCAGGTTCTGGATGGGTTGGGCTGTTAGGTTCCAATGTTCCTGGGTGGCCTTTTGGTTCCACCGGTGGTAACGGCCCAAGTCCAATAGTCACCTTTCTAACGCCATCCTCCCACTTTATGGTAGGTTCCCACTTGTCCAACCATGCAAGCCCTAGGATAATCGACTCCTGCATTCCAGGGGCCACGATGAATCTGAGGAACTCATAGTGGCGGCCTATCACCAGCTTTACTAACTCAGTGATCTTTGTAGCCGGAGCTCCCCCAATTAGAGTTCCATCCACTTGCTCAAACGGAATGGGTTGTTTTAGGGGTCTGGTGCGTATACCTAGTTGCTCCACTATTGACATGCTGATTAAGCATCGGGTGCAGCCGGTATCTATAATCACCCCAACTTCCCCTTCTACCCCCGTTTTCGGTATTTGGAGTTTGGCTTTTATTTGGAAGGGGCGGATAGGTGCGCTCACCATTGGGTCGTCTTCTGGGTTTCCTTCCTCTTCCTCCTCTGAGGTGGCCAGGGCGATTTCAGTGGCTCCGCTCTCTTCCCCTGCTGGCTGTTGTGCCAGACGACTTTTTTCTGGTGGTTTTCTGGGGGTTTTCTTGATTGTGCTGGCAGGTGGTTGGCGTGGTTGTGGAACTGGGGCTGGAGCCCAGCATGTAGATGCCCGGTGGCCAAGCTGACCACAACGGTAGCACTTTATTTTGGGGCCCCAGGAACGAGGGGTTGGCGGGGCTTTTCAGTTTGCTGCCTCTGCGTTCGGTGGGCTAAGGGTTTTTTTTCAGGGGTTTTGGTACCCGGCTTTGGATAGGTGTTAATCTCATGGTCCAGTATGATTGCAGTGGTGTACCATTCTTGGATACGATCTGGGGTCCCCCTTACGGCACAAGCTTGTTTCAGTTTGGGATCTAAGGCCTTTTTGAACGTATAGACCAATAGTCTCTCTGGCCAGTAACGTAGTCTTCCAGCTATTCTCCGGAATTCCCAAACTAATTCTTTGACCGGCCGACCCCCGTGTCGTAATTCCTGGATCTGGTCTTCAGCATCTACCTGTTGGGCCACATCGTAAAATCGGGCCCGCATCAGTTGGATGAACCCCGTTATGTCATCTAATTCAGGAGCTGCTTCTTCATGGAGTTCCGCTATCCATTGTGCTGCCTCTCCTTCATTCATCCCCTCTGCTATTTCTTGGATCAGTTCTCGATCCGTCAGGTATTGTGGGCCTACTTGGTCAACGTACGCCAATACTCGATTCATAAAGTAAGCTAGTTTGTCTCGGCTGCCATCATAGGTTGCACGGAACCTTGGGGGTGTGGGAGGAGGAGGGGGTGCTGGTGGTTGAACCGGAGCAACCTGTCGGCCTGCTGCTTGGGGTGGTAAGCTTCTTTGTGGGGCCACACCCATCGGTTGGGCAAAAGCCTGCTGAGGCATTGGTGGGGGGGCTGGACCCTGTGGTGGTCCCAGTCCCTGGCTCTGCCTCTGGGCAGCTATTTGGGGTGGCGCCATTAGTTGGGAAGGGGCAGGCGTCCACTGGCATTGAGCCCATCCATGACCCGGGAAGAAAGCCCAACCTGGATTGGCTTGATTGATGGGTCCAGAGCCATCACTTTGCAGAGGGGGGGAGGTGAAAGTGTTCCAGGCCCCTTTCGGCTGGTTAAGTTTTACTTCCCAACTTTTTTTCACTCCAGGAGGGGGGGGTGCTGATTCGCTGGTGGCTGTGTGGAAATAACCAATGTCTCCACTCCACTGCGCAGCAGTTTCTCTGCTGGGGAAGGATAATGTGGGCTTTGCTAGCCTCCACCCGGGTGGTTCTGGGGGCCCCAGGGGTTTTTGTTCACTCACATTTAGGCGTCGGAATTGGTCCTGAAGGCCCATCAAAGACTGGCTGCGTGAGAGTGACTGAGATCTCCATTCATTTGCTCTTCTCCCCATGCTCCAGCCGTCTGTCAGAGTTCCCTTGGGGGGCCCCCCTCCTTCCAGCAGGCATTCCTGAGAAGCAATAAATCCCGAAACTTCCTCTCGCAGGTCTAACTCCGTCTGTGAGGAAAATCTTGGTTTCGGTTCCTTTTCCCTCGCCTCTGCCTGTTGAACTATTTCTTTAGAAGGTGCATAGATAGTCTCGACAAAAATAAGCGATCCATCATCCTTAGCTTTCTCTGCTGCATTCTTTCCCTCCTCCATCTTCACTGAAATTTCGTCCTGCCCAGGGTTGGGTCAGAACTGGGATTCAGTACCCCGATGAAAGAAAAAAATTTATGGGAGAGTTGAAATAGTGTCAGCGTTCCAAATATCATGCAGAATTAAATCATTGTCCAAGGCAAAGTGATCCTTAAAACTCCAATTTAATAAGACAGGCATGTTGGCATTATGCTGTTAAATTTCAACTCTAATATACATCCGGTGAATTCACCCAGTTAAAAGTTCATCATCTATCCCCACACCCCATAATTCATCACATGGTCCAATCTTCATCTTCCACGCTGGCATGTACACCCCTCTTCTTCCGGCCAGGTGTCGAGGTGCGGAGAGAAAAGACGACCTTGAGCTTCTAAGAAATCCATAACAATACATTCCACAATCCTACTCCTTCCTATTCCCCCCTCCCAACTACTATACCAATGAAACAGCATAATATATATATATGGTTTAAATATGTGGCAGGCCAAAGATCCTAAAAGGAACAGAATTACAGGCCTGACACCTGGAATCACTCAGACGGTTTTAAAACTGACAGCCTGTGCACACACACACACCTCCAGCCCCTCTGCCTCGTCCCTATTCCTGGATTCATTCAGACGGTTTTAAAACTCACAGCCTGTGCACACACACACACCTCCAGCCCCTCTGCCTCTTCCCTATTCCTGGATTCGCTCAGACGGTTTTAAAACACACAGCCGGTGCACACGAACACACTTCCAGCCCCTCTGCCTCTTCACTCTTCCTTGATTCACTCAGACTGTTTTCAGACTTACAGCCTGTGCACACGCGCACACACTTCCAGTCCCTCTGCGTCTTCACTCTTCTCGGATTCACTCAGACGGTTTTCATACTCACAGCTGGTACACATCTACTCACTTCCAGCCCCTCTGCCTCTTCCCTCCTCCGGGATTCACTCAGACAGTTTTAAGACTCATAGCCGGTGCACATCCACACACTTCCAGCCGCTCTACCTCTTACATCTTCCTGGGTTCACTGAGATCTTTTTAAGACTTACAGCCTGTGCACATCCACACAATTCCTTTGCCTCTTCCCTATTCCTGGATTCACTCAGACAGTTTCAAGACTCACAGCTGGTACACATCTACACACTTCCAGCCCCTCTGCCTCTTCCCTCCTCCGGGATTCACTCAGACAGTTTTAAGACTCATAAGCCGGTGCACAACCACACACTTCCAGCCGCTCTACCTCTTACATCTTCCTGGGTTCACTGAGATCTTTTTAAGACTTACAGCCTGTGCACATGCACACGCACTTCCAGCCGCTCTACCTTTTCCATCTTCCTGGGTTCACTGAGATCTTTTTAAGACTCACAGCCTGTGCATATGCACACACTCTTCCAGCCCCTCTGCCTCTTCCCTTCTCCTGGATTAACCCAGACTGTTTTGAAACTCACAGCCTGTGCACACGCACACACACTTCCAGCCCCTCTGCCTCTTCACTCTTCTCGGATTCACTCAGACGGTTTTCAGACTCACAGCCTGTGCACATCCATACAATTCCAGCCCCTTTGCCTCTTCCCTCTTCCTGGATTCAATTAGACGTTTTTAAGATTCACAGCCTGTGCACACACACACACTTCCAGCCCCTCTTCCTCTTCCTTCTTCCTGGATTCACTCAGACGGTTTTAAAACTCACAGCCTGTGCACACACACACACCTCCAGACCCTCTGCCTCTTCCCTATTCCTGGATTCACTCAGAGGGTTTTAAAACACACAGCCGGTGCACACGCACACACTTCCAGCCCCTCTGCCTCTTCCCTCTTCCTGGATTCACTCAGACGGTTTTCAGACTCACAGCCACTGCACATCCACACACTTCCAGCCCCTCTTCCTCTTCCATCTTCCTGGGTTCACTCAGATGTTTTTAAGACTCACAGCCTGTACACATCCACACACTTCCAGCCCCGCTGCCTCTTCCCTCTTCGTGACTCACTCAGACATTTTTAAGACTCACAGCATGTGCACACACACACAGCTCCAGCCCCTCTGCCTCTTCCCTATTCCTGGATTCGCTCAGACGGTTTTAAAACACACAGCCGTTGCACACGCACACACTTCCAGCCCCTCTGCCTCTTCACTCTTCCCGGATTCACTCAGACTGTTTTGAGACTTACAGCCTGTGCACACGGACACACTGTTTCAGCAGCTCTGTCTCTTCCCTCTTCCTGGATTCACTCAGACGGTTTTCAGACTCACAGCCACTGCACATCCACACACTTCCAGCCCCTCTTCCTCTTCCATCTTCCTGGGTTCACTCAGATGTTTTTAAGACTCACAGCCTGTACACATCCACACACTTCCAGCCCCTCTGCCTCTTCCCTCTTCGTGACTCACTCAGACATTTTTAAGACTCACAGCATGTGCACACACACACACTTCCAGCCCCTCTGCCTCTTCACTCTTCCTTGATTCACTCAGACTGTTTTCAGACTTACAGCCTGTGCACACGCACACATACTTCCAGCCCCTCTGCCTCTTCACTCTTCTCGGATTCACTCAGACGGTTTTCAGACTCACAGCCTGTGCACATCCACACAATTCCAGCCCCTCTGCCTCTTCACTCTTCCCGGATTCACTCAGACTGTTTTCAGAATTACAGCCTGTGCACATCCACACAATTCCAGCCCCTCTGCCTCTTCACTCTTCTCGGATTCACTCAGACGGTTTTCAGACTCACAGCCTGTGCACATCCACACAATTCCAGCCCCTCTGCCTCTTCCCTCTTCCGGGATTCACTCAGACAGTTCTAAGTCTCATAGGCAGTGCACATCCACACAGTTCCAGCCGCTCTACCTCTTCCATCTTCCTGGGTTCACTGAGATCTTTTTAAGACTTACAGCCTGTGCGCATGCACACGCACTTCCCGCCGCTCTACCTTTTCCATCTTCCTGGGTTCACTGAGATCTTTTTAAGACTCACAGCCTGTGCATATGCACACACTCTTCCAGCCCCTCTGCCTCTTCCCTTCTCCTGGATTAACCCAGACTGTTTTGAAACTCACAGCCTGTGCACACGCACACACACTTCCAGCCCCTCTGCCTCTTCACTCTTCTCGGATTCACTCAGACGGTTTTCAGACTCACAGCCTGTGCACATCCATACAATTCCAGCCCCTTTGCCTCTTCCCTCTTCCTGGATTCAATTAGACGTTTTTAAGATTCACAGCCTGTGCACACACACACACTTCCAGCCCCTCTTCCTCTTCCTTCTTCCTGGATTCATTAAGATGTTTTTAAGATTCACAGCCTGTGCACACACACACTCTTTCAGCCCCTCTGCCTCTTCCCTCTTCCTGGATTCACTCAGACGGTTTTAAAACTCACAGCCTGTGCACACACAAACACCTCCAGCCCCTCTGCCTCTTCCCTATTCCTGGATTCACTCAGAGGGTTTTAAAACACACAGCCGGTGCACACGCACACACTTCCAGCCCCTCTGCCTCTTCCCTCTTCCTGGATTCACTCAGACGGTTTTCAGACTCACAGCCACTGCACATCCACACACTTCCAGCCCCTCTTCCTCTTCCATCTTCCTGGGTTCACTCAGATCTTTTTAAGACTCACATCCTGTGCACACGCACACACACTTCCAGCCCCTCTGCCTCTTCCCTCTTCCAGGATTCAATTAGACGTTTTTAAGATTCACAGCCTGTGCACACACACACACCTCCAGCCCCTCTGCCTCTTCCCTATTCCTGGATTCACTCAGACAGTTTTAAGACTCATAGCCGGTGCACATCCACACACTTCCAGCCGCTCTACCTCTTACATCTTCCTGGGTTCACTGAGATCTTTTTAAGACTTACAGCCTGTGCACATACAGACGCACTTCCAGCCGCTCTACCTTTTCCATCTTCCTGGGTTCACTGAGATCTTTTTAAGATTCACAGCCTGTGCATATGCACACACTCTTCCAGCCCCTCTGCCTCTTCCCTTCTCCTGGATTAACCCAGACTGTTTTGAAACTCACAGCCTGTGCACACTCACACACACTTCCAGCCCCTCTGCCTCTTCACTCTTCTCGGATTCACTCAGACGGTTTTCAGACTCACAGCCTGTGCACATCCATACAATTCCAGCCCCTTTGCCTCTTCCCTCTTCCTGGATTCAATTAGACATTTTTAAGATTCACAGCCTGTGCACACACACACTCTTTCAGCCCCTCTGCCTCTTCCCTCTTCCTGGATTCACTCAGACGGTTTTAAAACTCACAGCCTTTGCACACACACACACCTCCAGCCCCTCTGCCTCTTCCCTATTCCTGGATTCACTCAGAGGGTTTTAAAACACACAGCCGGTGCACACGCACACACTTCCAGCCCCTCTGCCTCTTCCCTCTTCCTGGATTCACTCAGACGGTTTTCAGACTCACAGCCACTGCACATCCACACACTTCCAGCCCCTCTTCCTCTTCCATCTTCCTGGGTTCACTCAGATGTTTTTAAGACTCACAGCCTGTAAACATCCACACACTTCCAGCCCCGCTGCCTCTTCCCTCTTCGTGACTCACTCAGACATTTTTAAGACTCACAGCATGTACACAAACACACACCTCCAGCCCCTCTGCCTCTTCCCTATTCCTGGATTCGCTCAGACGGTTTTAAAACACACAGCCGTTGCACACGCACACACTTCCAGCCCCTCTGCCTCTTCACTCTTCCCGGATTCACTCAGACTGTTTTGAGACTTACAGCCTGTGCACACGGACACACTGTTTCAGCAGCTCTGTCTCTTCCCTCTTCCTGGATTCACTCAGACGGTTTTCAGACTCACAGCCACTGCACATCCACACACTTCCAGCCCCTCTTCCTCTTCCATCTTCCTGGGTTCACTCAGATGTTTTTAAGACTCACAGCCTGTACACATCCACACACTTCCAGCCCCTCTGCCTCTTCCCTCTTCGTGACTCACTCAGACATTTTTAAGACTCACAGCATGTGCACACACACACACTTCCAGCCCCTCTACCTCTTCACTCTTCCTTGATTCACTCAGACTGTTTTCAGACTTACAGCCTGTGCACACGCACACATATTTCCAGCCCCTCTGCCTCTTCACTCTTCTCGGATTCACTCAGACGGTTTTCAGACTCACAGCCTGTGCACATCCACACAATTCCAGCCCCTCTGCCTCTTCCCTCTTCCGGGATTCACTCAGACAGTTTCTAAGTCTCATAGCAGTGCACATCCACACAGTTCCAGCCGCTCTACCTCTTCCATCTTCCTGGGTTCACTGAGATCTTTTTAAGACTTACAGCCTGTGCGCATGCACACGCACTTCCAGCCGCTCTACCTTTTCCATCTTCCTGGGTTCACTGAGATCTTTTTAAGACTCACATCCTGTGCACACGCACACACACTTCCAGCCCCTCTGCCTCTTCCCTCTTCCAGGATTCAATTAGACGTTTTTAAGATTCACGGCCTGTGCACACACACACACACCTCCAGCCCCTCTGCCTCTTCCCTATTCCTGGATTCACTCAGACGGTTTTCATACTCACAGCTGGTACACATCTACTCACTTCCAGCCCCTCTGCCTCTTCCCTCCTCCGGGATTCACTCAGACAGTTTTAAGACTCATAGCCGGTGCACATCCACACACTTCCAGCCGCTCTACCTCTTACATCTTCCTGGGTTCACTGAGATCTTTTTAAGACTTACAGCCTGTGCACATCCACACAATTCCTTTGCCTCTTCCCTATTCCTGGATTCACTCAGACAGTTTCAAGACTCACAGCTGGTACACATCTACACACTTCCAGCCCCTCTGCCTCTTCCCTCCTCCGGGATTCACTCAGACAGTTTTAAGACTCATAGCCGGTGCACAACCACACACTTCCAGCCGCTCTACCTCTTACATCTTCCTGGGTTCACTGAGATCTTTTTAAGACTTACAGCCTGTGCACATGCACACGCACTTCCAGCCGCTCTACCTTTTCCATCTTCCTGGGTTCACTGAGATCTTTTTAAGACTCACAGCCTGTGCATATGCACACACTCTTCCAGCCCCTCTGCCTCTTCCCTTCTCCTGGATTAACCCAGACTGTTTTGAAACTCACAGCCTGTGCACACGCACACACACTTCCAGCCCCTCTGCCTCTTCACTCTTCTCGGATTCACTCAGACGGTTTTCAGACTCACAGCCTGTGCACATCCATACAATTCCAGCCCCTTTGCCTCTTCCCTCTTCCTGGATTCAATTAGACGTTTTTAAGATTCACAGCCTGTGCACACACACACACTTCCAGCCCCTCTTCCTCTTCCTTCTTCCTGGATTCACTCAGACGGTTTTAAAACTCACAGCCTGTGCACACACACACACCTCCAGACCCTCTGCCTCTTCCCTATTCCTGGATTCACTCAGACGGTTTTAAAACACACAGCCGGTGCACACGCACACACTTCCAGCCCCTCTGCCTCTTCCCTCTTCCTGGATTCACTCAGACGGTTTTCAGACTCACAGCCACTGCACATCCACACACTTCCAGCCCCTCTTCCTCTTCCATCTTCCTGGGTTCACTCAGATGTTTTTAAGACTCACAGCCTGTACACATCCACACACTTCCAGCCCCGCTGCCTCTTCCCTCTTCGTGACTCACTCAGACATTTTTAAGACTCACAGCATGTGCACACACACACAGCTCCAGCCCCTCTGCCTCTTCCCTATTCCTGGATTCGCTCAGACGGTTTTAAAACACACAGCCGTTGCACACGCACACACTTCCAGCCCCTCTGCCTCTTCACTCTTCCCGGATTCACTCAGACTGTTTTCAGACTTACAGCCTGTGCACACGGACACACTGTTTCAGCAGCTCTGTCTCTTCCCTCTTCCTGGATTCACCCAGACTGTTTTCAGACTCACAGCCACTGCACATCCACACACTTCCAGCCCCTCTTCCTCTTCCATCTTCCTGGGTTCACTCAGATGTTTTTAAGACTCACAGCCTGTACACATCCACACACTTCCAGCCCCTCTGCCTCTTCCCTCTTCGTGACTCACTCAGACATTTTTAAGACTCACAGCATGTGCACACACACACACTTCCAGCCCCTCTGCCTCTTCACTCTTCCTTGATTCACTCAGACTGTTTTCAGACTCACAGCCTGTGCACACGCACACACTTCCAGCCCCTCTGCCTCTTCACTCTTCTCGGATTCACTCAGACGGTTTTCAGACTCACAGCCTGTGCACATCCACACACTTCCAGCCCCTCTGCCTCTTCCCTCTTCCGGGATTCACTCAGACAGTTTCTAAGTCTCATAGGCAGTGCACATCCACACAGTTCCAGCCGCTCTACCTCTTCCATCTTCCTGGGTTCACTGAGATCTTTTTAAGACTTACAGCCTGTGCGCATGCACACGCACTTCCAGCCGCTCTACCTTTTCCATCTTCCTGGGTTCACTGAGATCTTTTTAAGACTCACAGCCTGTGCACATGCACACACTCTTCCAGCCCCTCTGCCTCTTCCCTTCTCCTGGATTAACCCAGACTGTTTTGAAACTCACAGCCTGTGCACACGCACACACACTTCCAGCCCCTCTGCCTCTTCACTCTTCCTCGGATTCACTCAGACGGTTTTCAGACTCACAGCCTGTGCACATCCATACAATTCCAGCCCCTTTGCCTCTTCCCTCTTCCTGGATTCAATTAGACGTTTTTAAGATTCACAGCCTGTGCACACACACACACTTCCAGCCCCTCTTCCTCTTCCTTCTTCCTGGATTCATTAAGATGTTTTTAAGATTCACAGCCTGTGCACACACACACTCTTTCAGCCCCTCTGCCTCTTCCTGGATTCACTCAGACGGTTTTAAAACTCACAGCCTGTGCACACACAAACAGCCCAAGCGCCTCTGCCTCTTACCTATTCCTGGATTCACTCAGACGGTTTTAAAACACACAGCCGGTGCACACGCACACACTTCCAGCCCCTCTGCCTCTTCACTCTTCCTGGATTCACTCAGACGGTTTTCAGACTCACAGCCACTGCACATCCACACACTTCCAGCCCCTCTCCTCTTCCATCTTCCTGGTTCACTCAGATGTTTTTAAGACTCACAGCCTGTACACATCCACACACTTCCAGCCCCTCTGCCTCTTCCCTCTTCGTGACTCACTCAGACATTTTTAAGACTCACAGCATGTGCACACACACACACCTCCAGCCCCTCTGCCTCTTCCCTATTCCTGGATTCGCTCAGACGGTTTTAAAACTCACAGCCGTTGCACACGCACACACTTCCAGCCCCTCTGCCTCTTCACTCTTCCCGGATTCACTCAGACTGTTTTGAGACTTCACAGCCTGTGCACACGACACACTTTCAGCACCTCTGTCTCTTCCCTCTTCCTGGATTCACTCAGACGGTTTTCAGACTCACAGCCACTGCACATCCACACACTTCCAGCCCCTCTTCCTCTTCCATCTTCCTGGGTTCACTCAGATCTTTTTAAGACTCACATCCTGTGCACACGCACACACACTTCCAGCCCCTCTGCCTCTTCCCTCTTCCAGGATTCAATTAGACGTTTTTAAGATTCACAGCCTGTGCACACACACACACCTCCAGCCCCTCTGCCTCTTCCCTATTCCTGGATTCACTCAGACAGTTTTAAGACTCATAGCCGGTGCACATCCACACACTTCCAGCCGCTCTACCTCTTACATCTTCCTGGGTTCACTGAGATCTTTTTAAGACTTACAGCCTGTGCACATACAGACGCACTTCCAGCCGCTCTACCTTTTCCATCTTCCTGGGTTCACTGAGATCTTTTTAAGATTCACAGCCTGTGCATATGCACACACTCTTCCAGCCCCTCTGCCTCTTCCCTTCTCCTGGATTAACCCAGACTGTTTTGAAACTCACAGCCTGTGCACACTCACACACACTTCCAGCCCCTCTGCCTCTTCACTCTTCTCGGATTCACTCAGACGGTTTTCAGACTCACAGCCTGTGCACATCCATACAATTCCAGCCCCTTTGCCTCTTCCCTCTTCCTGGATTCAATTAGACGTTTTTAAGATTCACAGCCTGTGCACACACAAACACTTCCAGCCCCTCTTCCTCTTCCTTCTTCCTGGATTCATTAAGATGTTTTTAAGATTCACAGCCTGTGCACACACACACTCTTTCAGCCCCTCTGCCTCTTCCCTCTTCCTGGATTCACTCAGACGGTTTTAAAACTCACAGCCTTTGCACACACACACACCTCCAGCCCCTCTGCCTCTTCCCTATTCCTGGATTCACTCAGAGGGTTTTAAAACACACAGCCGGTGCACACGCACACACTTCCAGCCCCTCTGCCTCTTCCCTCTTCCTGGATTCACTCAGACGGTTTTCAGACTCACAGCCACTGCACATCCACACACTTCCAGCCCCTCTTCCTCTTCCATCTTCCTGGGTTCACTCAGATGTTTTTAAGACTCACAGCCTGTAAACATCCACACACTTCCAGCCCCGCTGCCTCTTCCCTCTTCGTGACTCACTCAGACATTTTTAAGACTCACAGCATGTACACAAACACACACCTCCAGCCCCTCTGCCTCTTCCCTATTCCTGGATTCGCTCAGACGGTTTTAAAACACACAGCCGTTGCACACGCACACACTTCCAGCCCCTCTGCCTCTTCACTCTTCCCGGATTCACTCAGACTGTTTTGAGACTTACAGCCTGTGCACACGGACACACTGTTTCAGCAGCTCTGTCTCTTCCCTCTTCCTGGATTCACTCAGACGGTTTTCAGACTCACAGCCACTGCACATCCACACACTTCCAGCCCCTCTTCCTCTTCCATCTTCCTGGGTTCACTCAGATGTTTTTAAGACTCACAGCCTGTACACATCCACACACTTCCAGCCCCTCTGCCTCTTCCCTCTTCGTGACTCACTCAGACATTTTTAAGACTCACAGCATGTGCACACACACACACTTCCAGCCCCTCTACCTCTTCACTCTTCCTTGATTCACTCAGACTGTTTTCAGACTTACAGCCTGTGCACACGCACACATATTTCCAGCCCCTCTGCCTCTTCACTCTTCTCGGATTCACTCAGACGGTTTTCAGACTCACAGCCTGTGCACATCCACACAATTCCAGCCCCTCTGCCTCTTCCCTCTTCCGGGATTCACTCAGACAGTTCTAAGTCTCATAGGCAGTGCACATCCACACAGTTCCAGCCGCTCTACCTCTTCCATCTTCCTGGGTTCACTGAGATCTTTTTAAGACTTACAGCCTGTGCGCATGCACACGCACTTCCAGCCGCTCTACCTTTTCCATCTTCCTGGGTTCACTGAGATCTTTTTAAGACTCACATCCTGTGCACACGCACACACACTTCCAGCCCCTCTGCCTCTTCCCTCTTCCAGGATTCAATTAGACGTTTTTAAGATTCACGGCCTGTGCACACACACACACACCTCCAGCCCCTCTGCCTCTTCCCTATTCCTGGATTCACTCAGACGGTTTTAAGACTCACCGACGGTGCACACGCACACACTTCCAGCCCCTCTGCCTCTTCCTTTGTCCTCGATTCAATAAGATGTTTTTAAGATTCACAGCCTGTGCACACACACTTCCAGCCCCTCTGCCTCTTCCTTCTTCCTGGATTAAATAAGATGTTTTTAAGATTCACAGCCTGTGCACACACACACTCTTTCAGCCCCTCTGCCTCTTCCCTCTTCCTGGATTCACTCAGACGCTTTTAAAACTCACAGCCTGTGCACACACACACACCTCCAGCCCCTCTGCCTCTTCCCTATTCCTGGATTCACTCAGACGTTTTTAAAACACACAGCCGGTGCACACGCACACACTTCCAGCCCCTCTGTCTCTTCCCTCTTCCTGGATTCACTCAGAGGGTTTTCAGACTCACAGCCTGTACACATCCACACACTTTCATCCCCTCTGCCTCTTCCCTCTTCGTGACTCACTCAGACATTTTTAAGACTCACAGCATGTGCACACACACACACCTCCAGCCCCTCTGCCACTTCCCTATTCCTGGGTTCAATCAGATATTGTTAAAACTCACAGCCTGTGCACACACACACTTCCAGCCCCTCTGCCTCTCCCCTCTTCCTGGATATTTTCAGACTGTTTCAAAACTCACAGCCTGTGCACAAACACACACCTCCAGCCCCTCTGCAACTTCCCGATTCCTTGGCTCAATCAGATATTTTTAAAACACACAGCCTGTGCACACAAAGAAACTTCAAGCCCCTCTGCCTTCTCACTCTTCCTGGATTCACTCAGACATTTTAAAACCCACAGCCTGTGCACACACACATACTTCCAGCCTCTCTGCCTTTTCCCTCTTCATGGATTCACTCAGACATTTTAAAACTCACAGCCTGTGCACACACACAAACTTCCAGCCCCTCTGCCTTTTCCCTATTCCTGGATTCAATCAGATATTTTTAAAACTCACAGTAGTGCATATCCACACACTTCCAGCCCCTCTGCCTCTTCCCTCTTCCTGGATTCACTCAGACTTTTTTAAAACTCACAGCCACTGCACAGGCACTCACTCTTTCAGCCCCTCTACCTATTCCCTCTTCCTGGATTCAATCAGATATTTTTAAAAATCACATGCTGTGCACACACATACACACAGTTCCAACCCCTCTGCCTCTTCCCTCTTCCTGGATTCACTCAGATGTTTTTAAGACTCACAGCTGATGCACACACACACAGACACACACTTCCAGCCACTCTGCCTCTTCCCTCTTCCTGGACTCATTCAGACATTTTTAAGACTCACAGCCTGTACAGAAACACACACCTCCAGTCCCTCTGCCTGTCCCCTCTTCCTGGATTCACTCAGACGGTTTTAAAACTCACAGTCTGTGCACACACACACACACCTCCAGCCCCTCTGCCTCTTCCCTATTCCTTGATTCACTCAGACGGTTTTAAAACACACAGCCGGTGCACACGCACACACTTCCAGCCCCTCTGCCTCTTCACTCTTCCTGGATTCACGTAGACGTTTTTAAGATTCACAGCCTCTTCCTGGATATATTGAGACTGTTTTAAAACTCACAGCCTGTGCACACACAAACACACCTCCAGCCCCTATGCCTCTTCCCTATTCCTGGATTCACTCAGACATTTTTAAAACACTTCGAGCCCCTATGCCTCTTCCCTATTCCTGGAATCTGCAGACGGTTTTAAAACTCACAGCTGGTGCACATCCACACACTTCCACTCCCTCTGCCTCTTCCCTCTTCCAAGGTTCAATCAGACGTTTTTAAGATTCACAGCCTGTGCATATGCACACATACTTCCAGCCCCTCTACCTCTTCCCTCTTCCAAGGTTCAATCAGACGTTTTTAAGATTCACAGCCTCTTCCTGGATATATTGAGACTGTTTTAAAACTCACAGCCTGTGCACACACACACACTTCCATCCCCTCTGCCTCTTCCCTCTTCCTGGACTCATTCAGATATTTTTAAAACTCACAGCCTGTGCACAAACACACACACCTCCAGCCCCTCTGCCTCTTCCCTATTCCTGGATTCACTCAGACGGTTTTTAGACTCACAGCAGGTGCACAGGCACACACTTCCAGCCCCTCTGCCTCTTCACTCTTCCCGGATTCACTCAGACTGTTTTCAGACTTACGGCCGGTGCACACGGACACACTGATTCAGCAGCTGTGTCTCTTCCCTCTTCCTGGGTTCATTCAGATGTTTTTAAGACTCACAGCCTGTGCACATGCACACACACTTCCAGCCCCTCTGCCTCTCCCCTCTTCCTGAATTCACCCAGACTGTTTTAAAACTCACAGCCACTGCACACACACACACACTTCCAGCCCCTCTGCCACTTCCCTATTTCAGGATTCACTCAGACAGTTTTAAGACTCACAGCCTGTGCACACGAGCACACTCTTTCTGCCCCCCTGTCTCTTCCGTCTTCCTGAATTCACTCAGACGGTTTTAAAACTCACAGCTGGTGCACATCCACACACTTCCAGCCCCTTTCCCTCTTATTTATTTATTTTATTATTTATTGGATTTGTCAAACCGCTCCCTCTCCCCTAGGGAGAGACTTACGGCCTGTGCACACGGACACACTTATTCAGCAGCTCTGTCTCTTCCCTCTTCCTGGATTCACTCAGATGGTTTTCAGACTCACAGCCGGTGCTCATCCACACACTTCCAGCCTCTCGGCCTCTTCCCTATTCCTGGATTCACTCAGACGGTTTTAAGACTCACAGCTGGTGCACATCCACACACTTCCAGCCCCTCTGCCTCTTCCCTCTTCCTGGATTGAATTAGACGTTTTTAAGATTCACAGCCTGTGCACACACACCCTCTTTCAGCTCCTCTTCCTGTTCCCTATTCCTGGATTCACTCAGACTGTTTGAAAACTCACATCCTGTGCACACACAGACACTTCCAGCCCCTCTGCCACTTCCCTATTTCAGGATTCACTCAGACAGTTTTAAGACTCATAGCCGGTGCACATCCACACATTTGCAGCCCCTCGGCCTCTTCCCTATTCCTAGATTCAATCAGATATTTTTAAAACTCACAGCCTGTGCAAACACACACACACACCTCCAGCCCCTCTGCCTCTCCCCTCTTCCTGGATATATTGAGACTGTTTTAAAACTCACAGCCTGTGCACACACACACACACCTCCAGCCCCTCGCCTCTTCCCTATTCCTGGATTCACTCAGACATTTTTAAAACACTTCGAGCCCCTCTGCCTCTTCCCTATTCCTGGAATCTGCAGACGGTTTTAAAACTCACAGCTGGTGCATATCCACACACTTCCAGTCCCTCTGCCTCTTCCCTCTTCCAAGGTTCAATCAGACGTTTTTAAGATTCACAGCCTGTGCATATGCAAACACACTTCCAGCCCCTCTTCCTGGATAGTCCCTTTGTGGAGAGGGAGCGGATAACAAATTTAATAAAATAAATAATAATAATAATAATAAAATAATAATAATATATTGAGACTGTTTTAAAACTCACAGCCTGTGCACACACACACACACCTCCAGCCCCTCTGCCTCTTCCCTATTCCTGGATTCACTCAGACGGTTTTAAATCTCACACCCTGTGCACTCACATACTTCCAGCCCCTCTGCCTCTTCCCTCTTCCAAGGTTCAATCAGATGTTTTTAAGATTCATAGCCTTTTCCCTCTTCCTGGATTCACTCAGACGGTTTTAAATCTCACAGCATGTGCACATGCACACACACTTCCAGCCCCTCTGCCTCTTCCCTGTTCCTAGATTCAATCAGACGTTTTTAAGATTCACAGCCTGTGCACACACACACTCTTTCAGCCCCTCTACCTGTTCCTTGATTCACTCAGACGGTTTTAAAACTCACAACTTCAGAGCATCCATGCACTTCCAGCCACTCTGCCTCTTCCTTCTTCCTGGATTCAATAAGATGTTTTTAAGATTCACAGCCCATGCACACAAACACTCTTTCAGCCCCTCTGCCTCTTCCCTATTCCTGGATTCACTCAGACGGTTTTAAAACTCACAGCCTGTGCACACACACACTTCCAGCCCCTCTGCCTCTTCCCTCTTCCAAGGTTCAATCAGACGTTTTTAAGATTCACAGCCTTTTCCCTCTTCCTGGATTCACTCAGACGGTTTTAAATCTCACAGCATGTGTACATGCACACACACTTCCAGCCCCTCTGCCTCTTCCCTGTTCCTAGATTCAATCAGACGTTTTTAAGATTCACAGCCTGTGCACACACACACTCTTTCAGCCCCTCTACCTGTTCCTTGATTCACTCAGACGGTTTTAAAACTCACAACTTCAGAGCATCCATGCACTTCCAGCCACTCTGCCTCTTCCTTCTTCCTGGATTCAATAAGATGTTTTTAAGATTCACAGCCCATGCACACAAACACTCTTTCAGCCCCTCTGCCTCATCCCTCTTCCTGGATTCACTCAGATGGTTTTAAAACTCACAGCCTGTGCACACACACACTTCCAGCCCCTCTGTTTCTCCCCTCTTCCTGGATATATTCAGACTCTTTCAAAACTCACAGCCTGTGCACACACACACACCTCCATCCCCTCTGCCACTTACCTATTCCTGGGTTCAATCAGATATTTTTAAAACACACAGGCTGTGCAGACACACAAACTTCCAGCCCCTCTGCCTTGTCACTCTTCCTGGATTCACTCAGACATTTTAAAACGCACAGCCTGTGCACACACACACACACACACTTCCAGCCTCTCTGCCTTTTCCCTCTTCATGGATTCACTCTGACGTTTTAAAACTCACAGCCTGTGCACACACACACAAACTTCCAGCCTTTCTGCCTCTTCCATATTCCTGGATTCACTCAGACAGTTTTAAGACTCACAGCCGGTGCACACGCACACACTTCCAGCCCCTCTGCCTCTTCACTCTTCCCGGATTCACTCAGACTGCTTTCAGACTTACGGCCTGTGCACACGGACACACTGTTTTAGCAGCTCTGTCTTGCTTCAAAACCCCTGCCGTGTGGGGGACAAAGTTTTTGTGTCTACCAAATACATAAGATTAGGAATGCCAAGCAAGGAATTGGGTCCAAAATTTCTAGGTCCATTCCCAATAGTGAAGATAGTTAACCCAGTTATAGTTCAACTCAGTCTACCTAGAAATCTAGGGGAAATTGGCCCAGAATATCATTGGAGCTTGTTGAAACCAGTAATTGGATCTAACATAAGAGCATCCACCCAAGGTCAATCTCCTCCTGTAGTGATGGAAGGGGAAATACAATCTGAGGTGGAAAAAATTGTAGATTTCAGGCTGAATAGGGGTCGCTTACAGTACTTAGTGCATTGGAAGGGTTACCCTTGGTCTGAAGCTACTTGGGTGAACAGTGGGAACCAAAAAGTGGAGAAGTTAGCACGGCTATGGAAAATTCCAACACTGATTTTCTTCTTGGAATTCCACCCAGTTGAAAGTTCATGATCTATCCCCACACCCCATAATCCATCACATGTTCCAATCATCATCTTCCACGCTGGCATCTACACCCCTCTGGTTCCGGTCAGGTGTCGAGGTGCGGAGACAAAAGATGACCTTGGCTTCTATAAAAGAATGACAACAATACATTCCACAAATCTACTCCTTTCTATTCCCCCCTCCAAACTACTACACTAATGAAACAGCATAGGAAATTAATAAAAAGTGTGGCAGGCCAAAGATCCTAAAAGGAACATAACTACAGGCCTGACAGGCGGCCTCTCCTCAGAAGAAAAACGTTTCCTGAAAAGAGAATAACATAAAAGTTAACATAACAAAATTAACCACCTCTTCTCCACCCAGGGGAACCCCTTGACTTATCGGGAAACTTCTCATTAAATTGCTTTACTAACTTCTCCACTTTTTGGTTCCCACTTTTCACCCAAGTAACTTCAGAAAAAAGGGTAACCCTGTCAACAATACATTCAACAATCCTACTCCTTTCTATTCCCCCCTCCCAACTACTACACTAATGAACAGCATAGAAAATTATAAGAAAGTGTGGCAGGCCAAAGATCCTAAAAAGAACATAACTACAGGCCTGACACACAGCCTGTGCACACACACACTCTTTCAGCCCCTCTCCCTCTTCTATATTCCTGGATTCAATCAGATATTTTTAAAACTCACAGCCTGTGCACACACACACACCTCCAGCCTTTCTGCCTCTTCCCTATTCCTGGATTCACTCAGACTGTTTCCAGACTTACAGCCTGTGCACACGCACACACACTTCCAGCCCCTCTGCCTCTTCACACTTCTCGGATTCACTCAGACGGTTTTCAGACTCACAGCCTGTGCACAGCCACACAATTCCAGCCCTTTGCCTCTTCCCTATTCCTGGATTCACTCAGACAGTTTCAAGACTCACAGCTGGTGCACATCCACACACTTCCAGCCGCTCTACCTCTTCCATCTTCCTGGGTTCACTCAGATTTTTTTAAGACTCACAGCCTGTGCACATGCACACACTCTTCCAGCCTCTCTGCCTCTTCCCTTCTCCTGGATTCACCCAGACTGTTTTAAAACTCACAGCCTGTGCACACAGACACACACTTCCAGCCCCTCTGCCTCTTCACTCTTCTCGGATTCACTCAGACTGTTTTCAGACTCACAGCTTGTGCACACGCACACACTTCCAGCCCCTCTGCCTCTTCACTCTTCCCGGATTCACTCAGACTGTTTTCAGACTTACAGCCTATGCACACGCACACACACTTCCAGCCCCTATGCCTCTTCACTCTTCTCGGATTCACTCAGACGGTTTTCAGACTCACAGCCTGTGCACATCCAAACACTTCCAGCCCCTCTGCCTCTTCCCTCTTCCTGGATTCACTCAGACGGTTTTAAAACTCACAGCCTGTGCACACACACACACCTCCAGCCCCTCTGCCTCTTCCCTATTCCTGGATTCACTCAGACGGTTTTAAAACACACAGCCGGTGCACACGCACACACTTCCAGCCCCTCTGCCTCTTCACTCTTCCAGGATTCACTCAGACTGTTTCCAGACTTACAGCCTGTGCACACGCACACACACTTCCAGCCCCTCTGCCTCTTCACTCTTCTCGGATTCACTCAGACGGTTTTCAGACTCACAGCCTGTGCACAGCCACACAATTCCAGCCCTTTGCTTCTTCCCTATTCCTGTATTCACTCAGACAGTTTCAAGAATCACAGCTGGTGCACATCTACACACTTCCAGCCCCTCTGCCTCTTCCCTCTTCCGGGATTCACTCAGACAGTTTTGAGACTCATAGCCGTTGCAAATCCACACACTTCCAGCCGCTCTACCTCTTCCATCTTCCTGGGTTCACTCAAATTTTTTTAAGACTCACAGCCTGTGCACATGCACACACTCTTCCAGCCCCTCTGCCTCTTCCCTTCTCCTGGATTCACCCAGACTGTTTTAAAACTCACAGCCTGTGCACACGCACACACACTTCCATTCCCTCTGCCTCGTCACTCTTCTCGGATTCACTCAGACTGTTTTCAGACTCACAGCTTGTGCACACGCACACACTTCCAGCCCCTCTGCCTCTTCACTCTTCCCGGATTCACTCAGACTGTTTTCAGACTTACAGCCTGTGCACACGCACACACACTTCCAGCCCCTCTGCCTCTTCACTCTTCTCGGATTCACTCAGACGGTTTTCAAACTCACAGCCGGTGCACATCCAAACACTTCCAGCCCCTCTGCCTCTTCCCTCTTCCTGGATTCACTCAGACGGTTTTAAAACTCACAGCCTGTGCACACACACACACCTCCAGCCCCTCTACCTCTTCCCTATTCCTGGATTCACTCAGACGGTTTTAAAACACACAGCCGGTGCACACGCACACACTTCCAGCCCCTCTGCCTCTTCACTCTTCCCGGATTCACTCAGACTGTTTTCAGACTTACAGCCTGTGCATACGCACACAAACTTCCAGCCCCTCTTCCTCTTCACTCTTCTCGGATTCACTCATACGGTTTTCAGACTCACA
Organism: Natrix natrix natrix; assembly: GCA_029891615.1. Lineage (NCBI taxonomy): Eukaryota > Metazoa > Chordata > Lepidosauria > Squamata > Natricidae > Natrix > Natrix natrix. The sequence continues at coordinate 81,064 of JAKRSK010008316.1, forward strand.
GCCTGTGCACATCCACAAAATTCCAGCCCTTTGCCTCTTCCCTATTGCTGGATTCACTCAGACGGTTTCAAGACTCATAGCTGGTGCACATCTACACACTTCCAGCCCCTCTGCCTCTTTCCTCTTCCTGGATTTAATTAGACGTTTTTAAGATTCACAGCCTGTGCACACACACACACCTCCAGCCCGTCTGCCTCTTCCCTATTCCTAGATTCACTCAGACGGTTTTTAGACTCACAGACGGTGCACACGCACACACTTCCAGCCCCTCTGCCTCTTCCTTCGTCCTCGATTCAATAAGATGTTTTTAAGATTCACAGCCTGTGCACACACACTTCCAGCCCCTCTGCCTCTTCCCTCTTCCTGGATTCAATTAGACGTTTTTAAGATTCACAGCCTGTGCACACACACACACCTCCAGCCCGTCTGCCTCTTCCCTATTCCTGGATTCACTCAGACGGTTTTTAGACTCACAGACGTTGCACACGCACACACTTCCAGCCCCTCTGCCTCTTCCTTCGTCCTCGATTCAATAAGATGTTTTTAAGATTCACAGCCTGTGCACACACACTTCCAGCCCATCTGCCTCTTCCTTCTTCCTAGATTCAATAAGATGTTTTTAAGATTCACAGCCTGTGCACACACACACTCTTTCAGCCCCTCTGCCTCTTCCCTCTTCCTGGATTCACTCAGACGGTTTTAAAACACACAGCCGGTGCACACGCACACACTTTCAGCCCCTCTGCCTCTTCAATCTTCCCGGATTCACTCAGACTGTTTTCAGACTTACAGCCTGTGAACACGGACACACTGTTTCAGCAGCTCTGTCTCTTCCCTCTTCCTGGATTCACTCAGACAGTTTTCAGACTCACAGCCGGTGCACATCCACACACTTCCAGCCCCTCTGCCTCTTCCATCTTACTGGGTTCACTCAGATGTTTTTAAGACTCACAGGCTGTGCACATCCACACACTTCCAGCCCCTCTGCCTCTTCCCTATTCCTGGATTAACTCAGACGGTTTTAAGACTCACAGATGGTGCACACGGACACACTTCAACCCCCTCTGCCTCTTCCTTCTTCCTCGATTCAATAAGATGTTTTTAGGATTCACAGCCTGTGCACCCACACTTCCAGCCCCTCTGCCTCTTCCCTCTTCCTGGATTCAATTAGACGTTTTTAAGATTCACAGCCTGTGCACACACACTCTCTTTCAACCCCTTTGCCTCTTCCCTATTCCTGGATTCACTCAGACTGTTTTAAAACTCACAGCCTGTGCACACACACACACACTTCCAGCCGCTCTGCCTCTTCCCTATTCCTCGATTCACTCAGATCTTTTTAAGACTCACAGCCTGTGCACATGCACACGCACTTTCAGCCCCTCTACCTGTCCCCTCTTCCTGGATTCACTCAGACGGTTTGAAAACTCACAGCTTGTGCACACACACAAACCTCAATCCCCTCTGCATATCCCCTATTCGTGGATTCACTCAGACGGTTTTAAGACTCACAGCCGGTGCACACACACACACTTCCAGCCCCTCTGCCTCTTCACTCTTCCCAGATTCACTGAGGCGGTTTTCACACTCACAGCCTGTACACACGAACACCCTCTTCCAGCCCCTCTGCCTCTTCCTTCGTCCTCGAATCAATAAGATGTTTTTAAGATTCACAGCCTGTGCACACACACTTCCAGCCCCTCTGCCTCTTCCTCCTTCCTGGATTAAGTAAGATGTTTTTAAGATTCACAGCCTGTGCGCACACACACTCTTTCAGCCCCTCTGCCTATTCCCTCTTCCTGGATTCACTCAGACGCTTTTAAAACTCACAGCCTGTGCACACACACACACACCTCCAGCCCCTCTGCCTCTTCACTCTTCCCAGATTCACTCAGACTGTTTTCAGACTTACAGCCTGTGCACACGGACACACTGTTTCAGCAGCTCTGTCTCTTCACTCTTCCTGGATTCACTCAGACGGTTTTCAGACTCACAGCCTGTACATATCCACACACTTTCATCGACTCTGCCTCTTCCCTCTTCGTGACTCACTCAGACATTTTTAAGACTCACAGCATGTGCACAAACAGAAACTTCCAGCCCCTCTGCCTCTTCCCTCTTCGTGACTCACTCAGACATTTTTAAGACTCACAGCATGTGCACACACACACACCTCCAGCCCCTCTGCCACATCCCTATTCCTGGGTTCAATCAGATATTGTTAAAACTCACAGCCTGTACACACACACACTTCCAGCCCCTCTGCCTCTCCCCTCTTCCTGGATATATTCAGACTGTTTCAAAACTCACAGCCTGTGCACAAACACACACCTCCAGCCCCTCTGCCACTTCCCTATTCCTTGGCTCAATCAGATATTTTTAAAACACACAGCCTGTGCACACAAAGAAACTTCAAGCCCCTCTGCCTTCTCACTCTTCCTGGATTCACTCACACATTTTAAAACGCACAGCCTGTGCACACAAACACACTTCCAGCCTCTCTGTCTTTTCCCTCTTCATGGATTCACTCAGACATTTTAAAACTCACAGCCTGTGCACACACACAAACTTCCAGCCCCTCTGCCTTTTCCCTATTGCTGGATTCAATCAGATATTTTTAAAACTCACAGTAGTGCATATCCACACACTTCCAGCCCCTCTGCCTCTTCCCTCTTCCTGGATTCAATCAGATATTTTTAAAAATCACATCCTGTGCACACACACAGACACAGTTCCAACCCCTCTGCTGTTTCCCTCTTCCTGGATTCACTCAGACGGTTTTCAGACTCACAGCTGGTGCACATCTACAAAATTCCAGCCCCTCTGCGTCTTCCCTCTTCCTGGATTCAATTAGACGTTTTTAAGATTCACAGCCTGTGCACACACACACACCTCCAGCCCCTCTGCCTCTTCCCTATTCCTGGATTTACTCAGACGGTTTTAAGACTCACAGACTGTGCACACGGACACACTGTTTCAGCAGCTCTGTCTCTTCCCTATTCCTGGATTCACCCAGACGGTTTTCAGACTCACAGCTGGTGCACATCCACACACTTCCAGCCACTCTGCCTCTTCCCTCTTCCTGGATTCAATTAGACGTTTTTAAGATTCACAGCCTGTGCACACACACTCTCTTTCAACCCCTTTGCCTCTTCCCTATTCCTGGATTCAATTAGACGTTTTTAAGATTCACAGCCTGTGCACACACACACACTTCCAGCCTCTCTGTCTTTTCCCTCTTCATGGATTCACTCAGAAATTTTAAAACTCACAACCTGTGCACACATACACACTTCCAGCCCCTCTGCCTCTTCACTCTTCTCGGATTCACTCAGACGGTTTTCAGACTAACAGCCTGTGCACATCCACACAATTCCCGCCCTTTGCCTCTTCCCTATTCCTGGATTCACTCAGACAGTTTCAAGACTCACAGCTGGTGCACATCTACACACTTCCAGCCCCTCTGCCTCTTCCCTCTTCCGGGATTCACTCAGACAGTTTTGAGACTCATAGCCGGTGCACATCCACACACTTCCAGCCGCTCTACCTCTTCCATCTTCCTGGGTTCACTCAGATTTTTTTAAGACTCACAGCCTGTGCACATGCACACACTCTTCCAGCCCCTCTGCCTCTTCCCTTCTCCTGGATTGACCCAGACTTTTTTAAAACTCACAGCCTGTGCACACGGACACACACTTCCAGCCCCTCTGCCTCTTCACTCTTCTCGGATTCACTCAGACGGTTCTCAGACTCACAGCCTGTGCACATCCACACAATTCCAGCCCCTTTGCCTCTTTCCTATTCCTGGATTCACTCAGACGGTTTCAAGACTCACAGCTGGTGCACATCTACACACTTCCAGCCCCTCTGCCTCTTCCCTCTTCCTGGATTCAATTAGACGTTTTTAAGATTCACAGCCTGTGCAAACACACTTCCAACCACTCTGCCTCTTCCCTCTTCCTGGATTCAATTAGACGTTTTAAAGATTCACAGCCTATGCACACACACTCTCTTTCAACCCCTTTGCCTCTTCCCTATTCCTGGATTCACTCAGACTGTTTGAAAACTCACGGCCTGTGCACACACACACACACCTCCAGCCCCTCTGCCTCTTCCCTATTCCTGGATTCACTCAGACGGTTTTAAAACTCACAACTTCAGCGCATCCACAAACCTCCAGCCCCTCTGCATCTTCCATATTCCTGGATTCAATCAGATATTTTTAAAACTCACAGCCTATGCCCACACACACACCTTCAGCCCCTCTGCCACTTCCCTATTCCTGGGTTCAATCAGATATTTTTAAAACTCACAGCCTTTGCACACACAGACTTCCAGCCCCTTTGCCTCTCCCCTCTTCCTGGATTCACTCGGACTGTTTTAAAACTCACAACCTGTGCACACACACACACACACTTCCAGCCGCTCTGCCTCTTCCCTATTCCTCGATTCACTCAGATCTTTTTAAGACTCAAAGCCTGTGCACATGCACACGCACTTTCAGCCCCTCTACCTCTCCCCTCTTCCTGGATTCACTCAGACGGTTTGAAAACTCACAGCTTGTGCACACACACAAACCTCGATCCCCTCTGCATCTCCCCTATTCGTGTGTTCACTCAGACGGTTTTAAGACTCACAGCCGGTGCACACACACACACTTCCAGCCCCTCTGCCTCTTCACTCTTCCCAGATTCACTGAGACGGTTTTCAGACTCACAGCCTGTACACACGAACACCCTCTTCCAGCCCCTCTGCCTCTTCCTTCGTCCTCGAATCAATAAGATGTTTTTAAGATTCACAGCCTGTGCACACACACTTCCAGCCCCTCTGCCTCTTCCTCCTTCCTGGATTAAGTAAGATGTTTTTAAGATTCACAGCCTGTGCGCACACACACTCTTTCAGCCCCTCTGCCTATTCCCTCTTCCTGGATTCACACAGACGCTTTTAAAACTCACAGCCTGTGCACACACACACACACCTCCAGCCCCTCTGCCTCTTCACTCTTCCCAGATTCACTCAGACTGTTTTCAGACTTACAGCCTGTGCACACGGACACACTGTTTGAGCAGCTCTGTCTCTTCCCTCTTCCTGGATTCACTCAGACGGTTTTCAGACTCACAGCCTGTGCACATCCACACAATTCCAGCCCTTTGCCTCTTCCCTATTCCTGGATTCACTCAGACAGTTTCAAGACTCACAGCTGGTGCACATCTACACACTTCCAGCCCCTCTGCCTCTTCCCTCTTCCGGGATTCACTCAGACAGTTTTGAGACTCATAGCCGGTGCACATCCACACACTTCCAGCCGCTCTACCTCTTCCATCTTCCTGGGTTCACTCAGATCTTTTTAAGACTTACAGCCTGTGCACATGCAAACGCACTTCCAGCCGCTCTACCTTTTCCATCTTCCTGGGTTCACTCAGATTTTTTTAAGACTCACAGCCTGTGCACATGCAAACATTCTTCCAGCCCCTCTGCCTCTTCCCTTCTCCTGGATTCACCCAGACTGTTTTAAAACTCACATCCTGTGCACACGCACACACACTTCCAGCCACTCTGCCTCTTCACTCTTCTCGGATTCACTCAGACGGTTTTCAGACTCACAGCCTGTGCACATCCACACAATTCCAGCCTCTTTGCCTCTTCCCTATTCCTGGATTCACTCAGATGGTTTCAAGACTCACAGCTGGTGCACATCTACACACTTCCAGCCCCTCTGCCTCTTCCCTCTTCCTGGATTCAATTAGACGTTTTTAAGATTCACAGTCTGTGCACACACACACACCTCCAGCCCCTCTGCCTCTTCCCTATTCCTGGATTCACTCAGACGGTTTTAAAACTCACAGCCTGTGCACACACACACACCTCCAGCCCCTCTGCCTCTTCCCTATTCCTGGATTCACTCAGACGGTTTTAAAACACACAGCCGTTGCACACGCACACACTTCCAGCCCCTCTGCCTCTTCACTCTTCCTGGATTCAATCAGATATTTTTAAAAATCACATCCTGTGCACACACACACACACAGTTCCAACCCCTCTGCCTCTTCCCTCTTCCTGGATTCACTCAGATGTTTTTAAGACTCACAGGTGATGCACACACACAGAGACACACACTTCCAGCCACTCTGCCTCTTCCCTCTTCCTGGACTCATTCAGACATTTTTAAGACTCACAGCCTGTACACAAACACACACCTCCAGCCCCTCTGCCTGTCCCCTCTTCCAGGATATATTCAGACTGTTTTAAAACTCACAGCCTGTGCACACACACACAAACCTCCAGCCCCTCTGCATCTTCCATATTCCTGGATTCAATCAGATATTTTTAAAACTTACAGCCTGTGCACACACACACTTCCAGCCCCTTTGCCTCTCCCCTCTTCCTGGATGCACTCAGACGGTTTTAAGACTCAAAGCAGGTGCACACGCACACACTTCCAGCCCCTATGCCTCTTCACTCTTCCCGGATTCACACAGACTGTTTTCAGAATTACAGCCTGTGCACACGGACACACTGTTTCAGCAGCTCTGTCTCTTCCCTCTTACTGGATTCACTCAGACATTTTAAAACTCACAGCCTGTGCACAAACATACACTTCCAGCCCCTCTGCCTTTTCCCTCTTCCTGGATTCACTCAGACGTTTTAAAACTCACAGCCTGTGCACACACACACACTTCCACCCTCTCTGCCGTTTCCCTCTTCCTGGATTCACTCAGACGGTTTTCAGACTCACAGCTGGTGCACATCTACACACTTCCAGCCCCTCTGCCTCTTCCCTCTTCCTGGATTCAATTGGACGTTTTTAAGATTCACAGCCTGTGTACACACACACACCTCCAGACCCTCTGCCTCTTCCCTATTCCTGGATTCACTCAGACGGTTTTAAGACTCACAGCCGGTGCACACGAACAAACTTCCAGCCCCTCTGCCTCTTCCTTCTTCCTCCATTCAATAAGATGTTTTTAAGATTCACAGCCTGTGCACACACACTTCCAGCCCCTCTGCCTCTTCCTTCTTCCTGGATTCAATAAGATGTTTTTAAGATCCACAGCCTGTGAAACACACACACTCTTTCAGCCCCTCTGCCTCTACCCTCTTCCTGGATTCACTCAGACTGTTTTCAGACTTACAACCTGTGCACACGAACACACTGTTTCAGCAGCTCTGTCTCGTCCCTCTTCCTGGATTCACTCAGACGGTTTTCAGACTCACAGCCGGTGCACATCGACACACTTCCAGCCCCTCTGCCTCTTCCACCCTCCTGGGTTCACTCAGATGTTTTTAAGACTCACAGCCTGTACACATCCACACACTTTCAGCCCCTCTGCCTCTCCCCTCTTCCTGGATATATTCAGACTGTTTCAAAACTCACAGCCTGTGCACAAACACACACCTCCAGCCCCTCTGCCACTTCCCTATTCCTTGGCTCAATCAGATATTTTTAAAACACACAGCCTGTGCACACAAAGAAACTTCAAGCCCCTCTGCCTTCTCACTCTTCCTGGATTCACTCAGACATTTTAAAACGCACAGCCTGTGCACACACACACACACTTCCAGCCTCTCTGCCTTTTCCCTCTTCATGGATTCACTCAGACATTTTAAAACTCACAGCTTGTGCACACACCGAAACTTCCAGCCCTTCTGCCTTTTCCCTATTCCTGGATTCAATCAGACTTTTTTAAAACTCACAGCCACTGCACAGGCACTCACTCTTTCAGGACCTCTACCTCTTCCCTCTTCCTGGATTCAATCAGATATTTTTTAAAATCACATCCTGTGCACACACACACACACACACAGTTCCAACCCCTCTGCCTCTCACCTCTTCCTGGATTCACTCAGATGTTTTTAAGACTCACAGCTGATGCACACACACACAGACACACACTTCCAGCCACTCTGCCTCTTCCCTCTTCCTGGACTCATTCAGACATTTTTAAGACTCACAGCCTGTACACAAACACACACCTCCAGCCCCTCTGCCTGTCCCCTCTTCCAGGATATATTCAGACTGTTTTAAAACTCACAGCCTGTGCACACAAACAAACCTCCAGCCCCTCTGCATCTTCCATATTCCCGGATTCAATCAGATATTTTTAAAACTTACAGCCTGTGCACACACACACTTCCAGCCCCTTTGCCTCTCCCCTCTTCCTGGATGCACTCAGACGGTTTTAAGACTCAAAGCAGGTGCACACGCACACACTTCCAGCCCCTCTGCCTCTTCACTCTTCCCGGATTCACACAGACTGTTTTCAGAATTACAGCCTGTGCACACAGACACACTGTTTCAGCAGCTCTGTCTCTTCCCTCTTACTGGATTCACTCAGACTGTTTTCAGACTTACAACCTGTGCACACGAACACACTGTTTCAGCAGCTCTGTCTCGTCCCTCTTCCTGGATTCACTCAGACGGTTTTCAGACTCACAGCCGGTGCACATCCACACACTTCCAGCCCCTCTGCCACTTCCATCTTCCTGGGTTCACTCAGATGTTTTTAAGACTCACAGCCTGTACACATCCACACACTTTCAGCCCCTCTGCCTCTCCCCTCTTCCTGGATATATTCAGACTGTTTCAAAACTCACAGCCTGTGCACAAACACACACCTCCAGCCCCTCTGCCACTTCCCTATTCCTTGGCTCAATCAGATATTTTTAAAACACACAGCCTGTGCACACAAAGAAACTTCAAGCCCCTCTGCCTTCTCACTCTTCCTGGATTCACTCAGACATTTTAAAACGCACAGCCTGTGCACACACACACACACTTCCAGCCTCTCTGCCTTTTCCCTCTTCATGGATTCACTCAGACATTTTAAAACTCACAGCTTGTGCACACACCGAAACTTCCAGCCCTTCTGCCTTTTCCCTATTCCTGGATTCAATCAGACTTTTTTAAAACTCACAGCCACTGCACAGGCACTCACTCTTTCAGGACCTCTACCTCTTCCCTCTTCCTGGATTCAATCAGATATTTTTTAAAATCACATCCTGTGCACACACACACACACACAGTTCCAACCCCTCTGCCTCTCACCTCTTCCTGGATTCACTCAGATGTTTTTAAGACTCACAGCTGATGCACACACACACAGACACACACTTCCAGCCACTCTGCCTCTTCCCTCTTCCTGGACTCATTCAGACATTTTTAAGACTCACAGCCTGTACACAAACACACACCTCCAGCCCCTCTGCCTGTCCCCTCTTCCAGGATATATTCAGACTCTTTTAAAACTCACAGCCTGTGCACACACACAAACCTCCAGCCCCTCTGCATCTTCCATATTCCTGGATTCAATCAGATATTTTTAAAACTCACGGCCAGTGCACACACACACTTCCAGCCCCTTTGCCTCTCCCCTCTTCCTGGATTCACTCAGACTGTTTTAAAACTCACAGCCTGTGCACACACACACACACACACACTTCCAGCCCCTCTGCCTCTTCCTTCTTCCTAGATTCACTCAGACGGTTTTAAGACTCAAAGCCGGTGCACACGGACACACTTCCAGCCCCTCTGCCTCTTCACTCTTCCCGGATTCACTCAGACTGTTTTCAGAATTACAGCCTGTGCACACGGACACACTGTTTCAGCAGCTCTGTCTCTTCCCTCTTCCTGGATTCACTCAGACATTTTAAAACTCACAGCCTGTGCACAAACATACACTTCCAGCCCCTCTGCCTTTTCCCTCTTCCTGGATTCACTCAGAGGTTTTAAAACTCACAGCCTGTGGACACACACAAACTTCTAGCCCCTCTGCCTTTTCCCTCTTCCTGGATTCACTCAGACTTTTTAAATCTCACAGCCTGTGCACACACACACACTTCAACCCTCTCTGCCGTTTCCCTCTTCCTAGATTCACTCAGACGGTTTTAAGACTCACAGCCTGTACACACGAGCACACTCTTTCAGCACCTCTGTCTCTTCCCTCTTCCTGGATTCACTCAGACGGTTTTCAGACTCACAGCCTGTGCACGAACACACAATTCAAGCCCCTCTGCAACTACCCTATTCCTGGATTCACTCAGACGGTTTTAAGACTCACAGCCGGTGCACACACAAACACACTTCCAGCCACTCTGCCTCTTCACCCTTCCCGGATTCACTTAGACGGTTTTCAGACACAGCCGGTGCACATCCACAAATTTCCAGCCCCTCTACCTCTTCCATCTTCCTGGGTTCCCTCTGATTTTTTTTAAGACTCACAGCCTGTGCACAAACACACACACTTCCATCCCCTCTGCCTCTTCCTTCTTCCTTGATTCAATAAGATGTTTTTAAGATTCACAGCCTGTGCACACAAACTTCCAGCCCCTCTGCCTTTTCCCTCTTCCTGGATTCACTCAGACGTTTTAAAACTCACAGCCTGTGCACACACACACACCTCTAGCCCCTCTGCTTCTTCCCTGTTCCTGGATTCACTCAGAGGTTTTAAAAACTCACAGCCTATGCTCACAAACACACACACCTCAAGACCCTCTGCCTCTTCCCCTTCCTGGATTCATAAAGACGTTTTAAATCTCACAGATTGTGCACAAACACGCACTTCCAGCCCCTCTGCCTTTTCCCTTTTCCTGGATTCAATCAGACATTTTAAAACTCACAGCCTGTGCACAGCAGACACTTCCAGCCCCCCTGCTTCTTCCCTGTTCCTGGATTCACTGTGAGGTTTTTAAAACTCACAGGCTGTGCACACACACAAACTTCCAGCATAACTGCCTCGTCCCTCTTCCTGGATTCACTCAGAGGTTTTCAAAACTCACAGCCTGTGAAAAAAAACACACACACACACGCACACACACTTACAGCCCCTCTGCCTCTTCACTCTTCCTGGATTCACTCAGACATTTTAAAACTCACAGCCTGTGCACACACACAAACTTCCAGCCCCTCTGCTTTTTCCCTCTTCCTGGATTGACTCAAATGTTTTAAAACTCACAGCCTGTGCACACACACACACAGAGAGACACACACTTACAGACCCTCTGCCTCTTCCCTCTTCCTGGATTCACTCAGACATTTAAAAACTCACAGCCTGTGCACACACACACACACAGGGACACACACTTACAGACCCTCTGCCTCTTCCCTCTTCCTGGATTCACTCAGACATTTTAAAACTCACAGCCGTTAAACACACACACTTCAAGCCCCTCTGCCTCTTCCCTCTTCCTTGATTCAATCAGATATTTTAAAACTCACAGCCTGTACACACACATACACTTCCAGCCCCTCTGCTTTTCCCTCTTCCTGGATTCATGGTAAGTTTAAAAACTCACAGCCTGTGCACATACACACACTTCCAGCCCCTCTGTTTTTTCCCTGTTCCAGGATTCACTCAAACATTTTAAAACTCACAGCCTGTGCACACACACAAACTTCCAGCCCCTCTGCTTTTTCCCTCTTCCTGGATTGACTCAAATGTTTTAAAACTCACATCATGTGCACACACTCACAGAGAGAGACACACACTTACAGACCCTCTACCTCTTCCCTCTTCCTGTATTCACTCAGACATTTAAAAACTCACAGCATGTGAACACACAGACAGACTTACAGCCCCTCTTCGTCTTCCCTCTTCCTGGATTCACTCAGACATTTTAAAACTCACAGCCTGTGCACAGCAGACACTTCCAGTCCCCCTGCTTCTTCCCTGTTCCTGGATTCACTGAGATGTTTTTAAAACTCACAGGCTGTGCACACACACACACTTCCAGCAGAACTGCCTCGTCCCTCTTCCTGGATTCACTCAGACGTTTTCAAAACTCACAGCCTGTGAACACACACACAGACTTCCAGCCCCTCTACCTCGTCCCTCTTCCTGGATTTACGCAGAGGTTTTCAAAACTCACAGCCTGTGCACACAGACACACACAAGACACCACTTCCAGCCCCTCTGCCTCTTCCCTCTTCCTGGATTCACTCAGACATTTTTAAAACTCACAGCCTGTGCACACACACACACTTCCAGCCCCTCTGCTCTCTTCCCTCTTCCTTGATTCACTCAGATATTTTAAAACTCACAGCCTGTGCACACACATACACTTCCAGCCCCTCTGCTTCTTCCCTCTTCCTGGATTCACTCAGACGTTTTAAAACTCACAGCCTGTGCACATCACACACACACTTCCAGCCCCTCTGCCTCTTCCCTGTTCCTGGATTCACTCAGACGTTTTAAAACTCACAGCCTGTTCAACACACACACACTTCCAGCCCCTCTGCCTCGTCCCTCTTCCTGGATTCACTCAGAGTTTTTAAAACTCACAGCCTGTGCACACACAGACACTTCCAGCCCCTCTGCTTCTTCCCTCTTCCTGGATTCACTCAGACGTTTTAAAACTCACAGCCTGTGCACACACACACACTTCAACCCCTCTGCCTTTCCCTCTTCCTGGATTCACTCAGACGGTTTTAAACTCACAGCCTGTGCACACACACACACTTCCAGCCCCTCTGCTCTCTTCCCTCTTCCTGGATTCACTCAGACGGTTTTAAGACTCACAGCCTGTGCACACACACAACTTCAGCCCCTCTGCCTCTCCCTCTTCTGGATTCACTCAGACGTTTTAAACTCACAGCCTGTGCACACACACACACTTCCAGCCCTCTGCCTCTTCCCTCTTCCTGGATTCACTCAGACGTTTTAAACTCACAGCCTGTGCACACACACACACTTCCAGCCCTCTGCCTCTTCCCTCTTCCTGGATTCACTCAGACGGTTTTTAAACTCACAGCCTGTGCACATCACACACTTCCAGCCCTCTGCCTCTTCCCTCTTCCTGGATTCACTCAGACGTTTTAAAACTCACAGCTGTGCACATCACACACTTCCAGCCCCTCTGCCTCTTCCCTCTTCCTGGATTCACTCAGACGGTTTTAAAACTCATAGCCTGTGCACACACACACACTTCCAGCCCCTCTGTCTCTTCCCTCTTCCTGGATTCACTCAGACGTTTTTAAACTCACAGCCTGTGCACACACACACACTTCCAGCCCCTCTGCTCTTCCCTCTTTCTGGATTCACTCAGACGTTGTTAAAACTCACATCCTGTGCACAAACAAACTATTTCAGCCCCTCTGCCTCTTCGCTCTTCCTGGATTCACTCAGAGATTTTTAAACTCACAGACTGTGCACACACACACACACTTCCAGCCCCTCGTCTCTTCCATCTTCCTGGATTCACTCAGACGTTTTAAAACTCACAGCCTGTGCACACACACACACTTCCAGCCCCTCTGCTCTTTCCCTCTTCCTGGATTCACTCAGACGGTTTTAAAACTCACAGCCTGTGCACACACACACACTTCCAGCCCCTCTGCTCTTCCCTCTTCCTGGATTCACTCAGACGGTTTTTAAAACTCACAGCCTGTGCACACACACACACTTCCAGCCCCTCTGCTTCTTCCCTCTTCCTGGATTCACTCAGACGGTTTTAAAACTCACAGCCTGTGCACACACACACACTTCCAGCCCCTCTGCTTCTTCCCTCTTCCTGGATTCACTCAGACGTTTTGAAACTCACAGCCTGTGCACACAGACACACTTCCAGCCCCTCTGCCTCTTCCCACTTCCTGGATTCATTCAGAGTTTTTAAAACTCACTGACTGTGCACACACACAACTTCCAGCCCTCTGCTCTTCCCTCTTCCTGGATTCACTCAGAGTTTTTAAAACTCACAGCCTGTGCACAACACACACACTTCCAGCCCCTCTGCCTTTTCCCTCTTCCTGGATTCACTCAGACGTTTTTAAAACTCACAGCCTGTGCACACACACACTTCCAGCCCCTCTGCCTCTTCCCTCTTCCTGGATTCACTCAGACGTTTTTAAAACTCACAGCCTGTGCACACACACAAACTTCCAGCCCCTCTGCCTTCGTCCCTCTTCCTGGATTCACTCAGAGGTTTTTAAAACTCACAGCCTGTGCACACACACAAACAACTTCCAGCCCCTCTGCCTTCGTCCCTCTTCCTGGATTCACTCAGAGGTTTTTAAAACTCACAGCCTGTGCACACACACACAACTTCCAGCCCCTCTGCTCTTTTCCCTCTTCCTGGATTCACTCAGACGTTTTAAAACTCACAGCCTGTGCACACACACACACTTCCAGCCCCTCTGCCTCTTCCCTGTTCCTGGATTCACTCAGACGTTTTTAAAACTCACAGCCTGTGCACAACACACACACTTCCAGCCCCTCTGCCTCTTCCCTCTTCCTGGATTCACTCAGAAGTTTTTAAAACTCACAGCCTGTGCACACACACAACACTTCCAGCCCCTCTGCTTCTTCCCTCTTCCTGGATTCACTCAGAGGTTTTTAAAACTCACAGCCTGTGCACACACACACACTTCCAGCCCCTCTGCTTCTTTTCCCTCTTCCTGGATTCACTCAGACAGTTTTAAAACTCACAGCCTGTGCACAGACACACACTTCCAGCCCCTCTGCCTTTTCCCTCTTCCTGGATTCACTCAGACGTTTTTAAACTCACAGCCTGTGCACATCACACACACTTCCAGCCCCTCTGCTCTTTTCCCTCTTCCTGGATTCACTCAGACGTTTTAAAACTCACAGCCTGTGCACACACACACTTCCAGCCCCTCTGCCTTCTTCCCTCTTCCTGGATTCACTCAGAGGTTTTTAAAACTCACAGCCTGTGCACACACACACACTTCCAGCCCCTCTGCTTCTTCCCTCTTCCTGGATTCACTCAGACGTTTTTAAAACTCACAGCCTGTGCACACACACACACACTTCCAGCCCCTCTGCCTTCTTCCCTCTTCCTGGATTCACTCAGAGGTTTTTAAAACTCACAGCCTGTGCACAACACACACTTCCAGCCCCTCTGCTTTTTTCCCTGTTCCTGGATTCACTCAGACGTTTTAAAACTCACAGCCTGTGCACAGCACACACTTCCAGCCCCTCTGCCTTTTCCCTCTTCCTGGATTCACTCAGACGTTTTTAAAACTCACAGCCTGTGCACACACACACACTTCCAGCCCCTCTGCCTTTTCCCTCTTCCTGGATTCACTCAGACGTTTTTAAAACTCACAGATCTGTGCACACACACACACTTCCAGCCCCTCTGCCTCTTCCTCTTCCTGGATTCACTCAGACGTTTTTAAAACTCACAGCCTGTGCACAGCACACAACTTCCAGCCCCTCTGCTTTCCCTCTTCCTGATTCACTCAGACGTTTTAAACTCACAGGCTGTGCACACGCACACACTTCCATCCCTCTACCTCGTCCCTCTTCCTGGATTTACTCAGAGGTTTTTAAAACTCACAGCCTGTGCACACACACAAACTTCCAGCCCCTCTGCTTTCTTCCCTCTTCCTGGATTCACTCAGACGTTTTAAAACTCACAGCATGTGCACACACACACACTTCCAGCCCCTCTGCTTCTTCCCTGTTCCTGGATTCACTCAGAGGTTTTTAAAACTCACATGCCTGTGCACACACACACACTTCCAGCCCCTCTGCCTCGTCCCTCTTCCTGGATTCACTCAGAGGTTTTTAAAACTCACAGCCTGTGAACACAACACACAGACTTCCAGTCCCTCTGCCTCTTCCCTCTTCCTGGATTTACTCAGAGGTTTTTAAAACTCACAGCCTGTGCACACACAAACACACACTTCCAGCCCCACTGCTTCGTCCCTCTTTCTGGATTCACTCAGAGATTTTTAGAACTCACAGCCTGTGAACACACACACAGAGTTCAGTCCATCTACCTCGTCCCTCCTCCTGGATTTACTCAGAGGTTTTTAAAACTCACAGCCTGTGCACACACACAAACTTCCAGCCCCTCTGCTTTTTTCCCTCTTCTTGGATTCACTCAGACGTTTTGAAACTCACAGATTGTGCACATCACACAATTCCAGCCCCTCTGCCTTTTCTCTCTTCCTGGATTCAATCAGACATTTTAAAACTCACAGCCTGTGCACAGCACACACTTCCAGCCCCTCTGCGTCTTCCCTCTTCCTGCATTTACTCAGAGGTTTTTAAAACTCACAGCCTGTGCACATACACACACTTCCAGCCCCTCTGTTTTTTCCCTGTTCCAGGATTCACTCAGACGTTTTAAAACTCACAGCCTGTGCACACACACACACTTCAAGCCCCTCTGCCTTTTCCCTCTTCCTGGATCCACTCAGACTTTTTAAAACTCACAGACTGTGCACACACAAAAACTTCCAGCCCCTCTGCATTTTCTTTGTTCCAGGACTCACTCAAAAGTTTTAAAACTCACAGCCTGTGCGCACACACACACTTCAAGCCCCTCTGCCTCGTCCCTCTTCCTGTATTTACTCAGAGGTTTTTGAAACTCACAGCCTGTGCACACACACAAACTTCCAGCCCCTCTGCTTTTTTCCCTCTTCCTGGATTCACTCAGACGTTTTAAAACTCACAGATTGTGCACAGCACACACTTCCAGCCCCTCTGCTTCTTCCCTGTTCCTGGATTCACTCAGAGGTTTTTAAAACTCACATGCTGTGCACACACACACACTTCCAGCCCCACTGCCTCGTCCCTGTTCCTGCATTCACTCAGAGGTTTTTAAAACTCACAGCCTGTGCACACACAAACACACACTTCCAGCCCCACTGCTTCGTCCCTCTTCCTGGATTCACTCAGACGTTTTAAAACTCACAGCCTGTGCACACACACAAACTTCCAGCCCCTCTGCTTTTTTCCCTCTTCCTGGATTCACTCAGACGTTTTAAAACTCACAGATTGTGTACAGCACACACTTCCAGCCCCTCTGCTTCTTCCCTGCTCCTGGATTCACTCAGAGGTTTTTAAAACTCACATGCTGTGCACACACACACACTTCCAGCCCCACTGCCTCGTCCCTCTTCCTGGATTCACTCAGAGGTTTTTAAAACTCACAGCCTGTGCACACACAAACACACACTTCAAGCCCCTCTGCGTCTTCCCTCTTCCTGGATTCACTCTGAGGTTTTTAAAACTCACAGATTGTGCACAGCACACACTTCCAGCCCCTCTGCCGCTTCCCTCTTCCTTGATTCACTCAGACGTTTTAAAACTCACAGCCTGTGCACACACACACACACTTCAAGCCCCTCTGATTTTTCCCTCTTTCTGGATTCACTCAGAGGTTTTTAAAACTCACAGCCTGTGAACATACACACAGACTTCCAGCCCCTCTACCTCGTCCCTCTTCCTGGATTTACTCAGAGGTTTTTAAAACTCACAGCCTGTGCACACACACACACTTCAAGCCCCTCTACATCTTCCCTCTTCCTGGATTCACTCTGAGGTTTTTAAAACTCACAGATTGTCCACAAACACACACTTCCAACCCCTCTGCCTTTTCCATCTTCCTGGATTCAATCAGACATTTTAAAACTCACAGCCTCTGCACAGCACACACTTCCAGCCCCCCTGCTTTTTCCCTGTTCCTGGATTCAATGAGAGGTTTTTAAAACTCACAGGCGGTGCACACACACACACTTCCAGCATAACTGCATCGTCCCTCTTCCTGGATTCACTCAGAGGTTTTTAAAACTCACAGCCTGTGAACACACACACAGACTTCCAGCCCCTCTACCTCGTCCCTCTTCCTGGATTTACTCAGAGGTTTTTAAAACTCACAGCCTGTGAACACACACACAGACTTCAGCCCCTCTACCTCGTCCTCTTCCTGGATTCACAGAGACATTTTAAAACTCACAGCCTGTGCACACACAAAAACTTCCAGCCCCTCTGCTTTTTTCCCTCTTCCTGGATTCACTCAGACGTTTTAAAACTCACAGATTGTGCAAAGCACACACTTCTAGCCGCTCTGCATTTTCCCTCTTCCTGGATTCAATCAGACATTTTAAAACTCACAGCCTGTGCACAGCACACACTTCCCGCCGCTCTGCTTCTTCCCTGCTCCTGGATTCACTGAGAGGATTTTTAAAACTCACAGGCTGTGCACACACACACACTTCCAGCCCCACTGCCTCGTCCCTCTTCCTGGATTCACTCAGAGGTTTTTAAAACTCACAGCCTGTGAACACACACACAGACTTCCAGCCCCTCGACCTCGTCCCTCTTCCTGGATTCACTCAGACATTTTAAAACTCACAGCCTGTGCACACACACAAACTTCCAGCCCCTCTGCTTTTTTCCCTCTTCCTGAATTCACTCATACATTTTAAAACTCACAGCCAGTAAACACACACACTTCAACCCCCTATGCCTCTTCCCTCTTCCTTGATTGAATCAGATATTTTAAAACTCACAGCCTGTGCACATACATACACTTCCAGCCCCTCTGCTTTTCCCTCTTCCTGGATTCATGGTAAGTTTTAAAACTCACAGCCTGTGCACACACGCATCACTTCCAGCCCCTCTGCCTTTTCCCTCTTCCTGGATTCAATCAGACATTTTAAAACTCACAGCCTGTGCACAGCACACACTTCCAGCCCCTCTGCTTCTTCCCTTTTCCTGGATTCACTCAGAGGTTTTTAAAACTCACATGCTGTGCACACACACACACTTCCAGCCCCACTGCCTCGTCCCTCTTCCTGGATTCACTCAGAGGTTTTTAAAACTCACAGCCTGTGCACACACAAACACACACTTCCAGCCCCACTGCTTCGTCCCTCTTCCTGGATTCACTCAGAGGTTTTTAGAACTCACAGCCTGTGAACACACACACAGACTTCAGCCCCTCTACCTCGTCCCTCTTCCTGGATTTACTCAGAGGTTTTTAAAACTCACAGCCTGTGCACACACACAAACTTCCAGCCCCTCTGCTTTTTTCCCTCTTCCTGGATTCACTCAGACGTTTTAAAACTCACAGCCTGTGCACAGCACACAAACTTCCAGCCCCTCTGCTTTTTCCCTCTTCCTGGATTCACTCAGACGTTTTAAAACTCACAGACTGTGCACATCACACACTTCCAGCCCCTCTGCATTTTCTTTGTTCCAGGATTCACTCAAAAGTTTTAAAACTCACAGCCTGTGCACACACACAAACTTCCAGCCCCTCTGCTTTTTTCCCTCTTCCTGGATTCACTCAGAGGTTTTTAGAACTCACAGCCTGTGAACACACACACAGACTTCAGCCCCTCTACCTCGTCCCTCTTCCTGGATTCACTCAGACATTTTAAAACTCACAGCCTGTGCACACACAAAAACTTCCAGCCCCTCTGCTTTTTTCCCTCTTCCTGGATTCACTCAGACGTTTTAAAACTCACAGCCTGTGCACACACACAAACTTCCAGCCCCTCTGCTTTTTTCCCTCTTCTTGGATTCACTCAGACGTTTTGAAACTCACAGATTGTGCACATCACACACTTCCAGCCCCTCTGCCTTTTCTCTCTTCCTGGATTCAATCAGACGTTTTAAAACTCACAGCCTGTGCACAGCACACACTTCCAGCCCCTCTGCGTCTTCCCTCTTCCTGGATTCACTCAGACGTTTTAATACTCACAGCCTGTGCACACGCACACACTTCCATCCCCTCTACCTCGTCCCTCTTCCTGCATTTACTCAGAGGTTTTTAAAACTCACAGCCTGTGAACACACACACAGACTTCAGTCCCTCTACCTCGTCCCTCTTCCTGGATTTACTCAGAGGTTTTTAAAACTCACATGCTGTGCACACACAAACACACACTTCCAGCCCCACTGCCTCGTCCCTCTTCCTGGATTCACTCAGAGGTTTTTAGAACTCACACCCTGTGCACACAAACACACTTCAAGCCCCTCTGCGTCTTCCCTCTTCCTGGATTCACTCTGAGGTTTTTAAAACTCACAGATTGTGCACAGCACACACTTCCAGCCCCTCTGCCGCTTCCCTCTTCCTTGATTCACTCAGACGTTTTAAAACTCACAGCCTGTGAACATACACACAGACTTCCAGCCCCTCTACCTCGTCCCTCTTCCTGGATTTACTCAGAGGTTTTTAAAACTCACAGCCTGTGCACACACACACACACTTCAAGCCCCTTTACATCTTCCCTCTTCCTGGATTCACTCTGAGGTTTTTAAAACTCACAGATTGTCCACAAACACACTCTTCCAACCCCTCTGCCTTTTCCCTCTTCCTGGATTCAATCAGACATTTTAAAACTCACAGCCTCTGCACAGCACACACTTCCAGCCCCCCTGCTTTTTCCCTGTTCCTGGATTCAATGAGAGGTTTTTAAAACTCACAGGCGGTGCACACACACACACTTCCAGCATAACTGCATTGTCCCTCTTCCTGGATTCACTCAGAGGTTTTTAAAACTCACAGCCTGTGAACACACACACAGACTTCCAGCCCCTCTACCTCGTCCCTCTTCCTGGATTTACTCAGAGGTTTTTAAAACTCACAGCCTGTGCACACACACACACTTCCAGCCCCTCTACCTCGTCCCTCTTCATGGATTCAATCAGAGGTTTTTAAAACTCACAGCCTGTGCACACACACAAACTTCCAGCCCCTCTGCTTTTTCCCCTCTTCCTGGATTCACTCAGACGTTTTAAAACTCACAGATTGTGCACAGCACACACTTCCAGCCCCTCTGCTTCATCCCTGTTCCTGGATTCACTCAGAGGTTTTGAAAACTCACATGCTGTGCACAAACACACACTTCCAGCCCCACTGCCTCGTCCCTCTTCCTGGATTCACTCAGAGGTTTTTAATACTCAGAGCCTGTGAACACAAACACAGACTTCCAGTCCCTCTACCTCGTCCCTCTTCCTGGATTTACTCAGAGGTTTTTAAAACTCACAGCCTGTGCACACACAAACACACACTTCCAGCCCCACGGCCTCGTCCCTCTTCCTGGATTCACTCAGAGGTTTTTAGAACTCACAGCCTGTGAACACACACACAGACTTCAGCCCCTCTACCTCGTCCCTCTTCCTGGATTCACTCAGACATTTTAAAACTCACAGCCTGTGCACAGACAAAAACTTCCAGCCCCTCTGCTTTTTTCCCTCTTCCTGGATTCACTCAGACGTTTTAAAACTCACAGCCTGTGCACAGCACACACTTCCCGCCGCTCTGCTTCTTCCCTGCTCCTGGATTCACTGAGAGGATTTTTAAAACTCACAGGCTGTGCACACACACACACTTCCAGCCCCACTGCCTCGTCCCTCTTCCTGGATTCACTCAGAGGTTTTTAAAACTCACAGCCTGTGAACACACACACAGACTTCCAACCCCTCGACCTCGTCCCTCTTCCTGGATTCACTCAGACATTTTAAAACTCACAGCCTGTGCACACACACAAACTTCCAGCCCCTCTGCTTTTTACCCTCTTCCTGGATTCACTCATACATTTTAAAACTCACAGCCAGTAAACACACACACTTCAACCCCCTATGCCTCTTCCCTCTTCCTTGATTGAATCAGATATTTTAAAACTCACAGCCTGTGCACACACACAAACTTTCAGCCCCTCTGCTTTTTACCCTCTTCCTGGATTCACTCATAAATTTTAAAACTCACAGCCAGTAAACACACACACTTCCAACCCCACTGCCTCGTCCCTCTTCCTGGATTCACTCAGAGGTTTTTAAAACTCACAGCCTGTGCACACACACAAACTTCCAGCCCCTCTGCTTTTTTCCCTCTTCTTGGATTCACTCAGACGTTTTGAAACTCACATATTGTGCACATCACACACTTCCAGCCCCTCTGCCTTTTCTCTCTTCCTGGATTCAATCAGACATTTTAAAACTCACAGCCTGTGCACAGCACACACTTCCAGCCCCTCTGCGTCTTCCCTCTTCCTTGATTCACTCAGACATTTTAAAACTCACAGCCTGTGCACAGCACACACTTCCAGCCCCTCTGCGTCTTCCCTCTTCCTTGATTCACTCAGACGTTTTAATACTCACAGCCTGTGCACACAAACACACTTCAAGCCCCTCTGCGTCTTCCCTCTTCCTGGATTCACTCTGAGGTTTTTAAAACTCACAGATTGTGCACAGCACACACTTCCAGCCCCTCTGCCGCTTCCCTCTTCCTTGATTCACTCAGACGTTTTAAAACTCACAGCCTGTGCACACACACACACTTCCAGCCCCTCTGATTTTTCCCTCTTTCTGGATTCACTCAGAGGTTTTTAAAACTCACAGCCTGTGAACATACACACAGACTTCCAGCCCCTCTACCTCGTCCCTCTTCCTGGATTTACTCAGAGGTTTTTAAAACTCACAGCCTGTGCACACACACACACTTCAAGCCCCTCTACATCTTCCCTCTTCCTGGATTCACTCTGAGGTTTTTAAAACTCACAGATTGTCCACAAACACACACTTCCAACCCCTCTGCCTTTATCCTCTTCCTGGATTCAATCAGACATTTTAAAACTAACAGCCTCTGCACAGCACACACTTCCAGCCCCCCTGCTTTTTCCCTGTTCCTGGATTCACTCAGAGGTTTTTAAAACTCACAGCCTGTGAACACACACACAGACTTCCAGCCCCTGTACCTCGTCCCTCTTCCTGGATTTACTCAGAGGTTTTTAAAACTCACAGCCTGTGAACACACACACAGACTTCCATCCCCTCTACCTCGTCCCTCTTCCTGGATTTACTCATAGGTTTTTAAAACTCACAGCCTGTGCACACACACAAACTTCCAGCCCCTCTGCTTTTTCCCCTCTTCCTGGATTCACTCAGACGTTTTAAAACTCACAGCCTGTGCACAGCACACACTTCCCGCCGCTCTGCTTCTTCCCTGCTCCTGGATTCACTGAGAGGATTTTTAAAACTCACAGGCTGTGCACACACACACACTTCCAGCCCCACTGCCTCGTCCCTCTTCCTGGATTCACTCAGAGGTTTTTAAAACTCACAGCCTGTGAACACACACACAGACTTCCAGCCCCTCGACCTCGTCCCTCTTCCTGGATTCACTCAGACATTTTAAAACTCACAGCCTGTGCACACACACAAACTTCCAGCCCCTCTGCTTTTTACCCTCTTCCTGGATTCACTCATACATTTTAAAACTCACAGCCAGTAAACACGCACACTTCAACCCCCTATGCCTCTTCCCTCTACCTTGATTGAATCAGATATTTTTAAACTCACAGCCTGTGCACATACATACACTTCCAGCCCCTCTGCTTTTCCCTCTTCCTGGATTCATGGTAAGTTTTAAAACTCACAGCCTGTGCACATACGCATCACTTCCAGCCCCTCTGCCTTCTCCCTCTTCCTGGATCCACTCTGACGTTTTAAAACGCACAGCCTATGCACACACACAAACTTCCAGCCCCTCCGCCATTTCCCTGTTCCAGGATTCACTCAAACTTTTTAAAACTCACAGCCTCTCAGGGCCGGATTTTCCTCTAGGCTAACTAGACTTCAGCCGAGGGCCTCAAGATCAAGAGGGGAGGGGCTGGAGCTGTTTGTGTGTGCACAGGCTGTGAATCTTAAAAACATCTAATTGAATCCAGGAAGAGGGAAGAGGCAGAGGGGCTGGAAGTGTGTGGATGTGCACCAGCTGTGAGTTTTAAAACTATCTGAGTGGATCGAGGAATAGGGAAGAGGCAAAGGGGCTGGAAGTGTGTGTGTGAGCACAGCATGTGAGTTTTAAAAACCTCTGAGTGAATCCAGGAAGAGGGAAGAGGCAGAGGGGCTGGAAGTGTGTGGATGTGCACCAGCTGTGAGTCTTAAAACCGTCTGAGTGAATTCAGGAAGACGGAAGCGACAGAGGGGATGAAAGAATTAGTGCATTTCCAGTGGCTGTGAGTTTTAAAAAAGTCTGAGTGAATCCAGGAAGAGGGAAGAGGCAGAGGGACTGTAAGTGTGTGGATGCTCTGAAGTTGTGAGTTTTAAAACCCTCTGAGTGAATCCAGGAAGAGGGAAGAGGCAGAGGGGCTGGAAGCTTGTGGATGTGCACCAGCTGTGAGTTTTAATACCGTCTTAGTGAATTCAGGAAGACGGAAGAGACAGGGGGGCTGAAAGAGTGTGTTCGTGTGCACAGGCATTGAGTCTTAAAACTGTCTGAGTGAATCCTGAAATAGGGAAGTGGCAGAGGGGCTGGAAGTGTGTGTGTGTACACAGGATGTGAGTTTTCAAACAGTCTGAGTGAATCCAGGAATAGGCAAGAGGAAGAGGAGCTGAAAGAGGGTGTGTGTGCACAGGCTGTGAATCTTAAAAACGTCTAATTGAATCCAGGAAGAGGGAAGAGGCAGAGGGGCTGGAAGTGTGTGGATGTGCACCAGCTGTGAGTCTTAAAACCGTCTGAGTGAATCCAGGAATAGGGAAGAGGCCGAGAGGCTGGAAGTGTGTGGATGTGCACCAGCTATGAGTCTGAAAACCATCTGAGTGAATCCAGGAAGAGGGAAGAGACAGAGCTGCTGAATCAGTGTGTCCGTGTGCACAGGCCGTAAGTCTCTCCCTAGGGGAGAGGGAGCGGTTTGACAAATCCAATAAATAATAAAATAAATAAATAAGAGGCAAAGGGGCTGGAAGTGTTTGGATGTGCACGAGCTGTGAGTTTTAAAACCGTCTGAGTGAATTCAGGAATAGGGAAGAGGCAAAGGGGCTGCAAGTGCGTGGATGTGCACCAGCTGTGAGTTTTAAAACCATCTGAGTGAATTCAGGAAGACGGAAGAGACAGGGGGGCGGAAAGAGTGTGCTCGTGTGCACAGGCTGTGAGTCTTAAAACTGTCTGAGTGAATCCTGAAATAGGGAAGTGGCAGAGGGGCTGGAGGTGTGTCCGTGTGCACCGGCTGTGAGTCTAAAAACCGTCTGAGTGAATCCAGGAATAGGGAAGAGGCAGAGGGGCTGGAGGTGTGTGTGTGTGCACATGCTGTGAGTTTTAAAAATATCTGAATGAGTCCAGGAAGAGGGAAGAGGCAGAGGGGCAGGAAGTGTGTGTGTGCACATGCTGTGAGTTTTAAAACCGTCTGAGTGAATCCAGGAAGAGGGAAGAGGCTGTGAATCTTAAAAACGTCTGATTGAACCTTGGAAGAGGGAAGAGGCAGAGGGGCTGGAAGTGTGTGTGTGCACAGGCTGTGAGTTTTAAAACCGTCTAAGTTAATCCAGGAATAGGGAAGAGGCATAGGGGCTGGAGGTGTGTTTGTGTGTGCACAGGCTGTGAGTTTTAAAACAGTCTCAATATATCCAGGAAGAGGGGAGAGGTAGAGGGGCTGGAAGTATGTGTGCATATGCACAGGCTGTGAATCTTAAAAACGTCTGATTGAACCTTGGAAGAGGGAAGAGGCAGAGGGACTGGAAGTGTGTGGATGTGCACCAGCTGTGAGTTTTAAAACCGTCTGCAGATTCCAGGAATAGGGAAGAGGCATAGGGGCTCGAAGTGTTTTAAAAATGTCTGAGTGAATCCAGGAATAGGGAAGAGGCAGAGGGGCTGGAGGTGTGTGTGTGTGTGTGGACAGGCTGTGAGTTTTAAAACAGTCTCAATATATCCAGGAAGAGGGGAGAGGCAGAGGGTCTTGAAGTGTGTGTGCATATGCACAGGCTGTGAATCTTAAAAACGTCTGATTGAACCTTGGAAGAGGGAAGACGCAGAGTGGCTGGAAGTGTGTGGAAATGCACCAGCTGTGAGTTTTAATAATAATAATAATAATAATAATAATAATAATAATAATAATAATAATAATAATAAATTTTATTTCTAGACCGCACCCTTTCCTTGGCAGGACTCGGGGCGGTGTACAGTCATGTTTAAAACCTTCTGAGTGATTTCAGGAAGAAGGAAGAGGCAGAGGGGCTGATAGAGTGTGTTTGTGCACAGGCTGTGAATCTGGAAAACATCTGATTGAATCCAGGAAGAGGGAAGAGGCAGAGGGGCTGGAAGTTTGTGGATGTGCACCAGCTGTGAGTTTTAAAACCGTCTCAGTGAATTCAGGAAGACGGAAGAGACAGAGGGGCTGAAAGAATGTGTGTCTTTGCAGTGGCTGTGAGTTTTAATAAAGTCTGAGTGAATCCAGGAAGAGGGAAGAGGCAGAGGGGCTGGAAGTGTGTGGATATGCACCAGCTGTGAGTTTTAAAAATATCTGAATGAGTCCAGGAAGAGGGAAAGGGCAGAGGGGTTGGACGTGTGTGCGTGTGCACAGGCTGTGATTTTTAAAACGTCTGAGTGAATCAAGGAAGAGGGAAAAGGCAGAGGGGCTGGAAGTGTGTGGATGTGCACCAGCTGTGAGTTTTAAAACCGTCTGAGTGAATTCAGGAATAGAGGAAGAGGCAAAGGGGCTGGAAGTGTGTGGATTTGCACCAGCTGTGAGTTTTAAAACCGTCTGAGTGAATTCAGGAAGACGGAAGAGACAGGGGGGCTGAAAGAGTGTGTGCGTGTGCACCGGCTGTGTGTTTTAAAACCGTCTGAGTGAATCCAGGAATAGGGAAGAGGTAGAGGGGCTGGAGGTGTGTGTGTGTGCACAGGCTGTGAGTTTTAAAACCGTCTGAGTGAATCCAGGAAGAGGGAAGAGGCAGAGGGGCTGGAAGTGTTTGGATGTGCACCGGCTGTGAGTTTGAAAACCGTCTGAGTGAATCCGAGAAGAGTGAAGAGGCAGAGGGGCTGGAAGTGTGTGTGCGTGTGCACAGGCTGTAAGTCTGAAAACAGTCTGAGTGAATCCGGGAAGAGTGAAGAGGCAGAGGGGCTGGAAGTGTGTGCGTGTGCACAAGCTGTGAGTCTGAAAACAGTCTGAGTGAATCCGAGAAGAGTGAAGAGGCAGAGGGGCTGGAAGTGTGTGTCCGTGTGCACAGGCTGTGAGTTTTAAAACAGTCTGGGTGAATCCAGGAGAAGGGAAGAGGCAGAGGGGCTGGAAGAGTGTGTGCATGTGCACAGGCTGTGAGTCTTAAAAAAATCTGAGTGAACCCCGGAAGATGGAAGAGGTAGAGCGGCTGGAAGTGTGTGGATTTGCAACGGCTATGAGTCTCAAAACTGTCTGAGTGAATCCCGGAAGAGGGAAGAGGCAGAGGGGCTGGAAGTGTGTAGATGTGCACCAGCTGTGATTCTTGAAACTGTCTGAGTGAATACAGGAATAGGGAAGAAGCAAAGGGCTGGAATTGTGTGGCTGTGCACAGGCTGTGAGTCTGAAAACCGTCTGAGTGAATCCGAGAAGAGTGAAGAGGCAGAGGGGCTGGAAGTGTGTGTGCGTGTGCACAGGCTGTAAGTCTGAAAACAGTCTGAGTGAATCCGGGAAGAGTGAAGAGGCAGAGGGGCTGGAAGTGTGTGCGTGTGCACCGGCTGTGTGTTTTAAAACCGTCTGAGTGAATCCAGGAATAGGGAAGAGGCAGAGGGGCTGGAGGTGTGTGTGTGTGCACAGGCTGTGAGTTTTAAAACCGTCTGAGTGAATCCAGGAAGAGGGAAGAGGCAGAGGGGCTGGAAGTGTTTGGATGTGCACAGGCTGTGAGTCTGAAAACCGTCTGAGTGAATCCGAGAAGAGTGAAGAGGCATAGGGGCTGGAAGTGTGTGTGCGTGTGCATAGGCTGTAAGTCTGAAAACAGTCTGAGTGAATCCGGGAAGAGTGAAGAGGCAGAGGGGCTGGAAGTGTGTGCGTGTGCACAAGCTGTGAGTCTGAAAACAGTCTGAGTGAATCCGAGAAGAGTGAAGAGGCAGAGGGGCTGGAAGTGTGTGTCTGTGTGCACAGGCTGTGAGTTTTAAAACAGTCTGGGTGAATCCAGGAGAAGGGAAGAGGCAGAGAGGCTGGAAGAGTGTGTGCATGTGCACAGGCTGTGAGTCTTAAAAAAATCTGAGTGAACCCAGGAAGATGGAAGAGGTAGAGCGGCTGGAAGTGTGTGGATGTGCACCAGCTGTGAGTCTTGAAACTGTCTGAGTGAATCCAGGAATAGGGAAGAGGCAAAGGGCTGGAATTGTGTGGCTGTGCACAGGCTGTGAGTCTGAAAACCGTCTGAGTGAATCCGAGAAGTGTGAAGAGGCAGAGGGGCTGGAAGTGTGTGTGCGTGTGCACAGGCTGTAAGTCTGGAAACAGTCTGAGTGAATCCAGGAATAGGGAAGAGGCAGAAAGGCTGGAGGTGTGTGTGTGTGCACAGGCTGTGAGTTTTAAAAATATCTGATTGAATCCAGGAATATAGAAGAGGGAGAGGGGCTGAAAGAGTGTGTGTGTGCACAGGCTGTGTGTCAGGCCTGTAGTTATGTTCTTTTTAGGATCTTTGGCCTGCCACACTTTCTTATAATTTTCTATGCTGTTCATTAGTGTAGTAGTTGGGAGGGGGGAATAGAAAGGAGTAGGATTGTTGAATGTATTGTTGACAGGGTTACCCTTGGTCTGAAGTTACTTGGGTGAAAAGTGGGAACCAAAAAGTGGAGAAGTTAGTAAAGCAATTTAATGAGAAGTTTCCCGATAAGTCAAGGGGTTCCCCTGGGTGGAGAAGAGGTGGTTAATTTTGTTATGTTAACTTTTATGTTATTCTCTTTTCAGGAAACGTTTTTCTTCTGAGGAGAGGCCGCCTGTCAGGCCTGTAGTTATGTTCCTTTTAGGATCTTTGGCCTGCCACACTTTTTATTAATTTCCTATGCTGTTTCATTAGTGTAGTAGTTTGGAGGGGGGAATAGAAAGGAGTAGATTTGTGGAATGTATTGTTGTCATTCTTTTATAGAAGCCAAGGTCATCTTTTGTCTCCGCACCTCGACACCTGACCGGAACCAGAGGGGTGTAGATGCCAGCGTGGAAGATGATGATTGGAACATGTGATGGATTATGGGGTGTGGGGATAGATCATGAACTTTCAACTGGGTGGAATTCCAAGAAGAAAATCAGTGTTGGAATTTTCCATAGCCGTGCTAACTTCTCCACTTTTTGGTTCCCACTGTTCACCCAAGTAGCTTCAGACCAAGGGTAACCCTTCCAATGCACTAAGTACTGTAAGCGACCCCTATTCAGCCTGAAATCTACAATTTTTTCCACCTCAGATTGTATTTCCCCTTCCATCACTACAGGAGGAGATTGACCTTGGGTGGATGCTCTTATGTTAGATCCAATTACTGGTTTCAACAAGCTCCAATGAAATTCTGGGCCAATTTCCCCTAGATTTCTGGGTAGACTGAGTTGAACTATAACTGGGTTAACTATCTTCACTATTGGGAATGGACCTAGAAATTTTGGACCCAATTCCTTGCTTGGCATTCCTAATCTTATGTATTTGGTAGACACAAAAACTTTGTCCCCCACACGGTAGGGGTTTTGAAGCAAGACAGAGCTGCTAAAACAGTGTGTCCGTGTGCACAGGCCGTAAGTCTGAAAGCAGTCTGAGTGAATCCGGGAAGAGTGAAGAGGCAGAGGGGCTGGAAGTGTGTGCGTGTGCACCGGCTGTGAGTCTTAAAACTGTCTGAGTGAATCCAGGAATATGGAAGAGCAAGAAAGGCTGGAAGTTTGTGTGTGTGTGCACAGGCTGTGAGTTTTAAAACGTCAGAGTGAATCCATGAAGGGGGAAAAGGCAGAGAGGCTGGAAGTGTGTGTGTGTGTGTGCACAGGCTGTGCGTTTTAAAATGTCTGAGTGAATCCAGGAAGAGTGACAAGGCAGAGGGGCTGGAAGTTTGTGTGTCTGCACAGCCTGTGTGTTTTAAAAATATCTGATTGAACCCAGGAATAGGGAAGTGGCAGAGGGGATGGAGGTGTGTGTGTGTGCACAGGCTGTGAGTTTTGAAAGAGTCTGAATATATCCAGGAAGAGGGATGAGGCAGAGGGGCTGAAAGAGTGTTTGTGTGCATGGGCTGTGAATCTTAAAAACATCTTATTGAATCCAGGAAGAAGGAAGAGGCAGAGTGGCTGGAAGTGCATGGATGCTCTGAAGTTGTGAGTTTTAAAACCGTCTGAGTGAATCAAGGAACAGGTAGAGGGGCTGAAAGAGTGTGTGTGTGCACAGGCTGTGAATCTTAAAAACGTCTGATTGAATCTAGGAACAGGGAAGAGGCAGAGGGGCTGGAAGTGTGTGTGCATGTGCACATGCTGTGAGATTTAAAACCGTCTGAGTGAATCCAGGAAGAGGGAAAAGGCTGTGAATCTTAAAAACGTCTGATTGAACCTTGGAAGAGGGAAGAGGCAGAGGGGCTGGAAGTGTGTGTGTGCACAGGCTGTGAGTTTTAAAACCGTCTGAGTGAATCCAGGAATAGGGAAGAGGCAGAGGGGCTGAAAGAGTGTTTGTGTGCATGGGCTGTGAATCTTAAAACCATCTTATTGAATCCAGGAAGAAGGAAGAGGCAGAGTGGCTGGAAGTGCATGGATGCTCTGAAGTTGTGAGATTTAAAACCGTCTGAGTGAATCCAGGAAGAGGGAAAAGGCTGTGAATCTTAAAAACGTCTGATTGAACCTTGGAAGAGGGAAGAGGCAGAGGGGCTGGAAGTATGTGAGTGCACAGGGTGTGATATTTAAAACCGTCTGAGTGAATCCAGGAATAGGGAAGAGGCAGAGGGGCTGGAGGTGTGTGTGTGTGTGCACAGGCTGTGAGTTTTAAAACAGTCTCAATATATTATTATTATTTTATTATTATTATTATTATTTATTTTATTAAATTTGTTATCCGCTCCCTCTCCACAAAGGGACTATCCAGGAAGAGGGGCTGGAAGTGTGTGTGCATATGCACAGGCTGTGAATCTTAAAAACGTCTGATTGAACCTTGGAAGAGGGAAGAGGCAGAGGGACTGGAAGTGTGTGGATGTGCACCAGCTGTGAGTTTTAAAACCGTCTGCAGATTCCAGGAATAGGGAAGAGGCAGAGGGGCTCGAAGTGTTTTAAAAATGTCTGAGTGAATCCAGGAATAGGGAAGAGGCGAGGGGCTGGAGGTGTGTGTGTGTGTGCACAGGCTGTGAGTTTTAAAACAGTCTCAATATATCCAGGAAGAGGGGAGAGGCAGAGGGGCTGGAGGTGTTTGTGTGTGTGTGCACAGGCTGTGAGTTTTAAAAATATCTGATTGA
Organism: Natrix natrix natrix; assembly: GCA_029891615.1. Taxonomy (NCBI): domain Eukaryota; kingdom Metazoa; phylum Chordata; class Lepidosauria; order Squamata; family Natricidae; genus Natrix; species Natrix natrix. The sequence continues at coordinate 111,934 of JAKRSK010008316.1, forward strand.
ATCTAGGAATAGGGAAGAGGCCGAGGGGCTGCAAATGTGTGGATGTGCACCGGCTATGAGTCTTAAAACTGTCTGAGTGAATCCTGAAATAGGGAAGTGGCAGAGGGGCTGGAAGTGTCTGTGTGTGCACAGGATGTGAGTTTTCAAACAGTCTGAGTGAATCCAGGAATAGGGAACAGGAAGAGGAGCTGAAAGAGGGTGTGTGTGCACAGGCTGTGAATCTTAAAAACGTCTAATTGAATCCAGGAAGAGGGAAGAGGCAGAGGGGCTGGAAGTGTGTGGATGTGCACCAGCTGTGAGTCTTAAAACCGTCTGAGTGAATCCAGGAATAGGGAAGAGGCCGAGAGGCTGGAAGTGTGTGGATGTGCACCGGCTGTGAGTCTGAAAACCATCTGAGTGAATCCAGGAAGAGGGAAGAGACAGAGCTGCTGAATCAGTGTGTCCGTGTGCACAGACCGTAAGTCTCTCCCTAGGGGAGAGGGAGCGGTTTGACAAATCCAATAAATAATAAAATAAATAAATAAGAGGGAAAGGGGCTGGAAGTGTGTGGATGTGCACCAGCTGTGAGTTTTAAAACCGTCTGTGTGAATTCAGGAAGACGGAAGAGACAGGGGGGCAGAAAGACTGTGCTCGTGTGCACAGGCTGTGAGTCTTAAAACTGTCTGAGTGAATCCTGAAATAGGGAAGTGGCAGAGGGGCTGGAAGTGTGTGTGTGTGTGCAGTGGCTGTCAGTTTTAAAACAGTCTGGGTGAATTCAGGAAGAAAGGAGAGGCAGAGGGGCTGGAAGTGTGTGTGCATGTGCACAGGCTGTGAGTCTTAAAAACATCTGAGTGAACCCAGGAAGAGGGAAGACACACAGCTGCTGAATCAGTGTGTCCGTGTGCACCGGCCGTAAGTCTGAAAACAGTCTGAGTGAATGCGGGAAGAGTGAAGAGGCAGAGGGGCTGGATGTGTGTGCGTGTGCACCGGCTGTGAGTCTAAAAACCGTCTGAGTGAATCCAGGAATAGGGAAGAGGCAGAGGGGCTGGAGGTGTGTGTGTTGTGCACAGGCTGTGAGTTTTAAAAATATCTGAGTGAGTCCAGGAAGAGGGAAGAGGCAGAGGGTGGATGTGCGTGCAAGCTGTGTTAAGTCTGTGAATCAGGGTGAAAGGCGAGGGCTGAAGTGTGTTGTGACGCTGTGAGTTTTAAAACCGTCTGAGTGAATCCAGGAAGAGGGAAGGCAGAGGGCTGGAGTGTGTGACATGCTTGATTAAAAACGTCTGATTGAACCTTGGAAGAGGGAAGAGGCAGAGGGGCTGGAAGTGTGTGTGTGCAAAGGCTGTGAGTTTTAAAACCGTCTGAGTGAATCCAGGAATAGGGAAGAGGCATAGGGGCTGGAGGTGTGTTTGTGTGTGCACAGGCTGTGAGTTTTAAAACAGTCTCAATATATCCAGGAAGAGGCTGTGAATCTTAAAATCGTCTGATTGAACCTTGGAAGAGGGAAGAGGTAGAGGGGCTGGAAGTATGTGTGCATATGCACAGGCTGTGAATCTTAAAAACGTCTGATTGAACCTTGGAAGAGGGAAGAGGCAGAGGGACTGGAAGTGTGTGGATGTGCACCAGCTGTGAGTTTTAAAACCGTCTGCAGATTCCAGGAATAGGGAAGAGGCATAGGGGCTCGAAGTGTTTTAAAAATGTCTGAGTGAATCCAGGAATAGGGAAGAGGCATAGGGGCTGGAGGTGTGTTTGTGTGTGCACAGGCTGTGAGTTTTAAAACAGTCTCAATATATCCAGGAAGAGGCTGTGAATCTTAAACGTCTGATTGAACTTGGAAGAGGGAAGGTAGAGGGCTGGAAGTATGTGTGCATATGCACAGGCTGTGAATCTTAAAAACGTCTGATTGAATCCTTGGAAGAGGGAAGAGGCAGAGGGACTGGAAGTGTGTGGATGTGCACCAGCTGTGAGTTTTAAAACCGTCTGCAGATTCCAGGAATAGGGAAGAGGCCATAGGGGCTCGAAGTGTTTTAAAAATGTCTGAGTGAATCCAGGAATAGGGAAGAGGCATAGGGGCTGGAGGTGTGTTTGTGTGTGCACAGGCTGTGAGTTTTAAACAGTCTCATATATCCAGAAGAGGCTGTGAATCTAAAAACGTCTGATTGAACCTTGGAAGAGGGAAGAAGCAGAGGGGCTGGAAGTGTGTGTTTGTGCACAGGTTGTGAGTTTTAAAACGTCTGAGTAAATACAGGAAGAGGGACGAGGCAGAGGGGCTTGAAGTGTGTGTGTGTGCACAGGCTGTGAGTTTTAAAACATCTGAGTGAATCCAGGAAGAGGGAAAATGCAGAGGGGCTGGAAGTGTGCATGTGTGCACAGGCTGTGAGTTTTAAAACATCTGAGTCAATCCAGGAAGAGGGCAAAAAGCAGAGGGGCTGGAAGTGTGTGTTTGTGCACAGGTTGTGAGTTTTAAAACGTCTGAGTAAATACAGGAAGAGGGACGAGGCAGAGGGGCTTGAAGTGTGTGTGTGTGCACAGGTTGTGAGTTTTAAAACATCTGAGTGAATCCAGGAAGAGGGAAGAGGCAGAGGGGCAGTAAGTGTGTGTGTGTGTGCGCACAGACTGTGAGTTGTAAAACGTTTGAGTGAATCCTGGAACAGGGAAAAGGCAGAGGGGCTGGAAGTTTGTGTGTGTGCACAGGCTGTGAGTTTTTAGACGTCTGAGTGGATCCAGGAAGAGGGAAAAGGCAGAGGGGCTTGAAGTGTGTGTGTTTAACCGCTGTGAGATTTAAAACGTCTGAGTGAATCCAGGAACAGGGAAAAAAGCAGAGGGGCTGGAAGTTTGTGTGTGTGCACATGCTGTGAGTTTTAAAATGTCTGAGTGAATCCAGGAAGAGGAAAGAGGCAGAGGGGCTTGAAGTGTGTGTGTCTGTGCACAGGCTGTGAGTTTTAAAAACCTCTGAGTAAATCCAGGAAGAGGGACGAGGTAGAGGGGTTGGAAGTGTGTGTTTGTGTGCACAGGCTGTGAGTTTTAAAATGTCTGATTGAATCAAGGAACAGGGAGAGAGGTCAGAGGGTGCTGGAGTGTGTTGTGTGTGCACAGGCTGTGAGTTTTAAAAACCTCTGAGTGAATCCAGGAAGAGGGACGAGGTAGAGGGGCTGGAAGTTTGTGTGTGTGCACAGCCTGTGAGTTTTAAAAACCTCTCAATGAATCCAGGAACAGGGAAGAAGCAGGGGGGCTGGAAGCATCTCCTGTGCACAGGCTGTGAGTTTTAAAATGTCTGAGAGAATCCAGGAAGAGGGAAGAGGCAGAGGGGCTTGAGGTGTGTGTGTGTGTGTGTGAGCATAGGCTGTGAGTTTTAAAAACCTCTGAGTGAATCCAGGAAGAGGGAAGATGCAGAGGGGATGGAACTGTGTCTGTGTGTGCACAGGCTGTGAGTTTTACAAACCTCTGAGTGAATCCAGGAACAGGGAAGAAGCAGAGGGGCTGAAAGTGTGTGCTGTGCACCAGCTGTGAGTTTTAAAACGTCTGAGTGAATCCAGGAAGAGGGAAGAGGCAGAGGGGCTGGAGGTTTGTGTTTGTGTGCACAGGCTGTGAGTTTTAAAAACCCTGATTGAATCCAGGAAGAGGGAAGAGGCAGAGGGGCTGGAAGTGTGTGCTGTGCACCAGCTGTGAGTTTTAAAACGTCTGAGTGAATCCAGGAAGAGGGAAGAGGCAGAGGGGCTGGGAGTGTGTGCTGTGCACCAGCTGTGAGTTTTAAAAACCTCTGAGTAAATTCAGGAAGAGGGACGAGGCAGAGGGGCTGGAAGTTTGTGTTTGTGCACAGGCTGTGAGTTTTTAAAATCCTCTGAGTGAATCCAGGAACAGGGAAGAAGCAGAGGGGCTTGAAGTGTGTGTGTGTGCACAGGCTGTGACTTTTAAAACACCTGAGTGAATCCAGGAAGAGGGAAATTGCAGAGGGGCTGGAAGTGTGCATGTGTGCACAGGCTGTGAGTTTTAAAATGTCTGAGTGAATCCAGGAAAAGGGAAGAGGCAGAGGGGCTGTAAGAGTGTGTGTGTGTGTGTGTGTGTGTGTGTGTTCACAGGCTGTTTAGTTTTAAAAACCTCTCCGTAAATCCAGGAAGAGGGACTAGGTAGAGGGGCTGGAAGTCTGTGTTTGTGTTCAAGGGCTGTGAGTTTTGAAAACCTCTGAGTGAATCCAGGAAGAGGGACGAGGCAGTTATGCTGGAAGTGTGTGTGTGTGCACAGGCTGTGAGTTTTTAAAACCTCTGAGTGAATCCAGGAACAGGGAAGAAGCAGGGGGGCTGGAAGTTTGTGTGTGTGCACAGGCTGTGAGTTTTAAAATTTCTGAGTTAATCCAGGAAAAGGAAGATGGCAGAGGGGCTGGAAGTGTGTCCGTGTGCACAGGCTGTGATTCTAAAAACATCTGAGTGAATCCAGGAAGAGGAAGAAGCAGAGGGGCTGGAAGTGTGTGCGTGCTGCACAGGCTTTGAGTTTTAAAAATGTCTGAGTGAATCCAGGAAGAGGGAATACGCAGAGGGGTTGGAAGTGTGTGTGTGTGTGCACAGGCTGTGAGTTTTAAAAACATCTGAGTGAATCAGGGAACAGGTAGCGGTACAGGGGCTGGAACTGTGAGCTTGTGCACAGGCTGTGAGTTTTAAAAACCTCTGAGTTAATCCAGGAAGAGGGAAGAGGCATAGGGTTGAAATGTGTGCCTGTGCACAGGCTTTGTAGTTTTAAAAATGTCTGAGTGAATCCAGGAAGAGGGAAAGAGGCAGAGGGCTGGAAGTGTGTGTGTGTGTGCACAGGCTGTGAGTTTTAAAAACGTCTGAGTGAATCCAGGAAGAGGGAAGAGGCAGAGGGGCTGGAAGTGTTGTGTGTGTGCACAGGCTGTGAGTTTTAAAAACCTCTGAGTGAATCCAGGAACAGGGAAGAGGCAGAGGGGCTGGAAGTGTGTGCTTGTGCACAGGCTGTGAGTTTTAAAACGTCTGAGTGAATCCAGGAAGAGGGAAGACGCAGAGGGGCTGGAAGTGTGTGTGTTGTGCACAGGCTGTGAGTTTTAAAACGTCTTGAGTGAATCCAGGAACAGGGAAGAGGCAGAGGGGCTTGAGTGTGTATGTGTGTGTGAGCAAAGGCTGTGAGTTTTTAAAACCTCTGAGTGAATCCAGGAACAGGGAAGAAGCAGAGGGGCTTGAAGTGTGTTTGTGTGCGCACAGGCTGTGAGTTTTAAAAACGTTTGAGTGAATCCTGGAAGAGGGAAAAGGCAGAGGGGCTTGAAGTGTGTGTGTGTGCACCAGGGTGTGAGTTTTAAAACGTTTGAGTGAATCCTGGACAAGGGAAAAGGCAGAGGGGCTGGAAGTGTGTGTATGTGCACAGGCTGTGCGTTTTAAAAACCTCTGAGAAAATCCAGGAACAGGGACGAAGTAGAGGGGCTGGAAGTCTGTCTGTGTGTTCACAGGCTGTGAGTTTTAAAAACCTCTGAGTGAATCCAGGAAGATTGACGAGGCAGTTATGCTGGAAGTGTTTGTGTGTGCACAGCCTGTGAATTTTAAAATATCTGATTGAATCAAGGAAGAGGGAAGAGGCAGAGGGCTTGAAGTGTGTGTGTTTACCGGCTGTGAGTTTTTAAATGTCTGAGTGAATCGAGAAAGAGGGAAAATGCAGAGGGGCTGGAACTGTGTGTGTGTGTGCACAGGCTGTGAGTTTTAAAAACCTCTCAGTGAATCCAGGAACAGGGAAGAAGCAGGGGGGCTGGAGGTGTGTGTGTGTTTGTTTTCACAGGCTGTGAGTTTTAAAAACCTCTGAGAAAATCCAGGAACAGGGACGAGGTAGAGGGGCTAGAAGTCTGTCTGTGTGTTTACAGGCTGTGAGTTTTAAAAACCTCTGAGTGAATCCAGGAAGAGGGACGAGGCAGACGGGCTGGAAGTGTGTGTTTGTGCACAGGTTGTGAGTTTTAAAACGTCTGAGTAAATACAGGAAGAGGGACGAGGCAGAGGGGATTGAAGTTTGTGTGTGTGCACAGGCTGTGAGTTTTAAAACGTCTGAGTGAATCTAGGAAGAGGGACGAGGCAGAGGGGCTGGAAGTGTGTGTATGTGCACAGGCTGTGAGTTTTAAAATATCTGATTGAATCAAGGAAGAGGAAAGAGGCAGAGGGCTTGAAGTGTGTGTTTACTGGCTGTGAGTTTTAAAATGTCAGAGTGGATCCAGCAACAGGGAAGAGGCAGAGGGGCTGGAAGTGTTTGTGTGTGCACAGCCTGTGAGTTTTAAAAACCTCTCAGTGAATCCAGGAACAGGGAAGAAGCAGGGGGGCTTGAAGTGTCTGCTGTGCACAGGCTGTGAGTTTTAAAATGTCTGATTGAATCCAGGAAGAGGGAAAAGGCAGAGGGGCTGGAAGTGTGTGTTTGTGCACAATCTGTGAGTTTTAAAACGCCTGAGTGAATCCAGGAAGAGGGAAGAGGCAGAGGGGCTTGAGCTGTGTGTGTGTGTGAGCATAGGCTGTGAGTTTTAAAAACCTCTGAGTGAATCCAGGAAGAGGGAAGACGCAGAGGGGCTGGAAGTGTGTTTGTGTGTGTGCACAGGCTGTGAGTTTTAAAAACCTCTGAGTGAATCCAGGAACAGGGAAGATGCAGAGGGGCTTGTAGTGTGTGTGTGTGCGCACAGGCTGTGAGTTTTAAAACGTTTGAGTGAATCCAGGAAGAGGGACGAGGCAGACTGGCTGGAAGTGTGTGTTTGTGCACAGGTTGTGAGTTTTAAAAACGTCTGAGTAAATACAGGAAGAGGGACGAGGCAGAGGGGATTGAAGTTTGTGTGTGTGCACAGGCTGTGAGTTTTAAAACGTCTGAGTGAATCCAGGAAGTGGAAAGAGGCAGAGGGCTTGAAGTGTGTGTGTTTACTGGCTGTGAGTTTTAAAATGTCTGAGTGAATCCAGCAACAGGGAAGAGGCAGAGGGGCTGGAAGTGTTTGTGTGTGCACAGCCTGTGAGTTTTAAAAACCTCTCAGTGAATCCAGGAACAGGGAAGAAGCAGGGGGGCTTGAAGTGTCTGTGTGTGCACAGGCTGTGAGTTTTAAAAATGTCTGATTGAATCCAGGAAGAGGGAAAAGGCAGAGGGGCTGGAAGTGTGTGTTTGTGCACAATCTGTGAGTTTTAAAATGTCTTAGTGAATCCAGGAAGAGGGAAGAGGCAGAGGGGCTTGAAGTGTGTATGTGTGTGTGAGCAAGGCTGTGAGTTTTAAAAACCTCTGAGTGAATCCAGGAACAGGGAAGAAGCAGAGGGGCTGGAAGTGTGTTGTTGTGCACAGGCTGTGAGTTTTAAAACGTCTGAGTGAATCCAGGAACAGGGAAGAAGGCAGAGGGGCTGGAAGTGTGTGTGTGCACAGGCTGTGAGTTTTAAAATGTCTGAGTGAATCCAGGAAGAGGGAAGAAGCAGAGGGGCTGGAAGTGTGTGTGTGTGCACAGGCTGTGAGTTTTAAAATGTCTGAGTGAATCCAGGAAGAGGGAAGAGGCAGAGGGGCTTGAGGTGTGTTGTGTGTGAGCATAGGCTGTGAGTTTTAAAAACCTCTGAGTGAATCCAGGAAGAGGGAAGATGCAGAGGGGATGGACGTGTGTATGTGTGTGCACAGGCTGTGAGTTTTACAAACCTCTGAGTGAATCAAGGAACAGGGAAGAAGCAGAGGGGCTGAAAGTATGTGCTGTGCACAGGCTTTGAGTTTTAAAATGTCTGAGTGAATCCAGGAAGAGGGACGAGGCAGACGGGCTGGAAGTGTGTGTTTGTGCACAGGTTGTGAGTTTTAAAAACGTCTGAGTAAATACAGGAAGAGGGACGAGGCAGAGGGGATTGAAGTGTTGTGTGTGTGCACAGGCTGTGAGTTTTAAAACGTCTGAGTGAATCTAGGAAGAGGGACGAGGCAGAGGGGCTGGAAGTGTGTGTATGTGCACAGGCTGTGAGTTTTAAAATATCTGAGTGAATCAAGGAAGAGGGAAGAGGCAGAGGGCTTGAAGTGTGTGTTTGCACTGGCTGTGAGTTTTAAAAATGTCAGAGTGGATCCAGCAACAGGGAAGAGGCAGAGGGGCTGGAAGTGTTTGTGTGTGCACAGCCTGTGAGTTTTAAAAACCTCTCAGTGAATCCAGGAAAAGGGAAAAAGCAGAGGGGCTGGAAGTGTGTGCTGTGCACAGGCTGTGAGTTTTAAAATGTCTGAGTGAATCCAGGAAGAGGGAAGAAGCAGAGGGGCTGGAAGTGTGTGTTTGTGCACAATCTGTGAGTTTTAAAACGCCTGAGTGAATCCAGGAAGAGGGAAGAGGCAGAGGGGCTTGAGCTGTGTGTGTGTGTGAGCATAGGCTGTGAGTTTTAAAAACCTCTGAGTGAATCCAGGAAGAGGGAAGACGCAGAGGGGCTGGAAGTGTGTGTTTGTGTGTGTGCACAGGCTGTGAGTTTTAAAAACCTCTGAGTGAATCCAGGAACAGGGAAGATGCAGAGGGGCTTGTAGTGTGTGTGTGTGCGCACAGGCTGTGAGTTTTAAAACGTCTGAGTGAATCCAGGAAGAGGGACGAGGCAGACGGGCTGGAAGTGTGTGTTTGTGCACAGGTTGTGAGTTTTAAAACGTCTGAGTAAATACAGGAAGAGGGACGAGGCAGAGGGGATTGAAGTTTGTGTGTGTGCACAGGCTGTGAGTTTTAAAACGTCTGAGTGAATCCAGGAAGTGGAAAGAGGCAGAGGGCTTGAAGTGTGTGTGTTTACTGGCTGTGAGTTTTAAAATGTCTGAGTGAATCCAGCAACAGGGAAGAGGCAGAGGGGCTGGAAGTGTTTGTGTGTGCACAGCCTGTGAGTTTTAAAAACCTCTCAGTGAATCCAGGAACAGGGAAGAAGCAGGGGGGCTTGAAGTGTCTGCTGTGCACAGGCTGTGAGTTTTAAAATGTCTGATTGAATCCAGGAAGAGGGAAAAGGCAGAGGGGCTGGAAGTGTGTGTTTGTGCACAATCTGTGAGTTTTAAAATGTCTTTGTGAATCCAGGAAGAGGGAAGAGGCAGAGGGGCTGGAAGTGTGTATGTGTGTGTGAGCAAAGGCTGTGAGTTTTTAAAACCTCTGAGTGAATCCAGGAACAGGGAAGAAGCAGAGGGGCTTGAAGTGTGTTTGTGTGCGCACAGGCTGTGAGTTTTAAAACGTTTGAGTGAATCCTGGAACAGGGAAAAGGCAGAGGGGCTTGAAGTGTGTGTGTGCACCCAGGGTGTGAGTTTTAAAACGTTTGAGTGAATCCTGGACAAGGGAAAAGGCAGAGGGGCTGGAAGTGTGTGTATGTGCACAGGCTGTGAGTTTTAAAAACCTCTGAGAAAATCCAGGAACAGGGACGAGGTAGAGGGGCTGGAAGTCTGTCTGTGTGTTCACAGGCTGTGAGTTTTAAAAACCTCTGAGTGAATCCAGGAAGAGTGACGAGGCAGTTATGCTGGAAGTGTTTGTGTGTGCACAGCCTGTGAGTTTTAAAATATCTGATTGAATCAAGGAAGAGGGAAGAGGCAGAGGACTTGAAGTGTGTGTGTTTACCGGCTGTGAGTTTTTAAATGTCTGAGTGAATCCAGAAAGAGGGAAAATGCAGAGGGGCTGGAACTGTGTGTGTGTGTGCACAGGCTGTGAGTTTTAAAAACCTCTCAGTGAATCCAGGAACAGGAGAAGAAGCAGAAGAAGAAGAGAAAGAAAAGAAGAACAAAGAAAGGAAGAAGAAGAAGAAAAGAAAGAAAAGAAAAAAGAAGAAGAGAAAAGAAAAAAAGAAAAGAAGAAAAGAAAAAGAAGAAAAGAAAAGAAGAAAGAAGAAAAGAAGAAAGAAAGAAAAGAAAGAAGAAAAAAAGAAGAAAGAAGAAAGAAAAGAAGAAAGAAAAGAAAAAGAGAAGAAAAAAGAAAAGAAAGAAAAGAAAGAAAAGAAAAGAAAAAGAAGAAGAAGAAAGAGAAAGAAGAAAAGAAGAAAAGAAAGAAAAAAAAGAAAGAAAAAGAAAGAAAGAAGAAGAAAAAGAAAAGAAGAAAAGAAGAAAGAAAAAGAAAAAAGAAAGAAGAAAGAAAAGAAAAAGAAAGAAAAAGAAAGAAAAAAGAAGAAGAAAAGAAAAAGAAGAAGAAAAGAGAAAGAAAAGAAGAAAAGAAAGAAGAAGAAGAAAGAAAGAAAAGAAGAAAAGAGAAAAGAAAGAAAAAAGAAGAAAAGAAAAGAAAGAAAAAAAAGAAAGAAGAAAGAAAGAAAAAGAAAGAAAAGAAAAGAGAAGAAAGAAAAGAAGAAGAAAAAAAGAAAAAGAAAGAAAAGAAGAAAAGAAAGAAAGAAGAAAAGAAGAAAGAAAGAAAAAAGAAGAAAAGAAAGAAAAAGAAAAGAAAAGAAAGAAAGAAAAGAAGAAAGAAAGAAAAGAAGAAAAGAAAGAAAAGAAAGAAAAAAAAGAAAGAAAGAAAGAGAAAAAGAAAAAAGAAGAAAGAAAAGAAAGAAAAGAAAGAAGAAAAAAAGAAAAAGAAAAAGAAGAAAGAAAGAAAAGAAAAAGAAAGAAAAAAGAAAGAAAAGAAAGAAGAAAAAAGAAGAAAAAGAAGAAAAAGAAAGAAGAAAAAAGAAAGAAAGAAAAGGAAAAGAAAAGAAAAGAAGAAAAAAAAGAAAGAAAGAAGAAAAAAGAAAGAAAGAAAGAGAAGAAAGAAGAGAAAAAAAAGAAAAGAAAGAAAGAAGAAGAAAAAAAGAAGAAAGAGAAAAGAAGAAAAGAAAAAGAAGAAAAAGAAAGAAAAAGAAAAAAGAAAGAAAAGAAAGAAAAGAAAGAAGAGAAAAGAAAGAAGAAAAGAAAGAAAGAAAAGAAAAGAAAGAAAGAAAAAAGAAAAGAAGAAAAGAAAAAAGAAGAAAAGAAGAAGAAGAAAGAAAAAAGAAGAAAAGAAAGAAAGAAGAAGAAGAAGAAAAAAGAAAAGAAAAGGAAAGAAAAGAAAAAAGAAAAAGAAAGAAAAAAAGAAAAAGAAAGAGAAAAGAAAAGAAAAAGAAAAAAAGAAAAAGAAGAAAAGAAAGAAAAAGAAAGAAAAGAAAGAAGAAAAAGAAAAAAGAAGAAAAAAAGAAGAAAAAAAGAAGAAAGAAAAAGAAGAAAAGAAAAGAAAAGAAAGAAGAAAGAAAAAGAAAGAAAGAAAAGAAAGAAAAGAAGAGAAGAAAAGAAAGAAAGAAGAAAGAAAGAAAAGAAAAAGAAAAAAGAAGAAAAAGAAGAAAAGAAAAGAAAAGAAAAGAGAAGAAAAAAAGAAAGAGAAAAAAGAAGAAAAGAAAAAGAAGAAAGAAAGAGAAAAGAAAGAAAAGAGAAAAGAAAGAAAAGAAGAAAGAAGAAAAGAGAAAAGAAAAGAAAAAAAAAGAGAAGAAAAGAAGAAAAGAAAGAAGAAAAAGAGAAAGAAGAAAAAGAAAGAAAGAAAGAAAGAAAAAGAAGAGAAAAAGAAGAAAAAGAAAGAAGAAGAAAGAAAGAAAGAAAAGAAGAAGAAAAAAGAAGAAAAAGAAAGAAAAAAAGAAAAGAAGAAAAAGAAAAGAAAAAGAAAAAAGAAGAAAAGAAAAAAGAAAGAGAAAAAGAAAGAAAGAAAAGAAAAGAAAGAAAAGAAAAGAAAGAAAAAGAAAGAAAAGAAAGAAAGAAAAAGAAGAAAGAGAAGAAAAAGAGAAAGAAAAAAGAGAAAGAAGAAAGAAAAAGAAAAGAAGAAAAAAGAAAGAAGAAAGAAGAAAGAAGAAAGAAAGAAGAAAAGAAAAAGAAAGAAAAGAAAAAGAAAAGAAAGAAGAAAAGAAAAAAGAAGAAAGAAAGAAAGAAAAAGAAGAAAGAAAAGAAAAGAAAGAAGAAAAAGAGAAAAGAAAAAAGAAAAGAAAGAAGAAAAAGAAGAAGAAAGAAAGAAAAGAAAAAGAAAGAGAAAAAAGAAAAGAAAAAAGAAGAAAGAAGAAAAAGAAAGAAAAAAGAAAGAAAAGAAAGAAAAGAAAGAAAAAGAAAGAAAAGAAAGAAGAAGAAGAAAGAAAGAAAAAGAGAAGAAAAGAAAGAAAGAAAAAGAGAAAGAAAAGAAGAAAAAAAGAGAAAAGAAAGAAAAGAAAAAAGAAAGAAGAAAAAGAAAGAAAAAGAAGAAAAGAAAAGAAGAAGAAAAGAAAGAAGAGAAAAAAGAAAAGAAAAGAAAAAGAAAGAAGAAAAGAAAAAAGAAGAAAGAAAAAGAGAAAGAAAAGAAGAAAGAAAAAAGAAAGAAAGAAAGAAGAAAAGAAGAAAGAAAAGAAAGAAAGAAGAGAAAAGAAGAAAAAAGAAGAAGAAAGAAAAAGAAGAAAGAAAAAGAAAAAAGAAGAAAAGAGAAAGAAAAAGAAAAAGAAAGAAAGAAGAGAAGAAAGAAAAGAAAGAAGAAAAAAGAAAGAAGAAAAGAAAGAAAGAGAAAAGAAAGAAAAAGAAAAAGAAGAAGAAAGAAAAGAAGAAAAGAAGAAAGAAAGAAAAGAAAAGAAGAAAGAAGAAGAAAGAAAAGAAAGAAGAAAGAAGAAAGAAAAGAAGAAAAGAAAGAAGAAAAAAAAAGAAGAAAAGAAAGAAAGAAAAGAAAAGAGAAAGAAAGAAGAAAGAAAAAGAAAAGAAAGAAAGAAAAGAAGAAAAAGAAAGAAGAAAGAAAAGAAGAAGAAAAGAAGAAAGAAAGAAGAAAGAAAAGAAAGAAAAGAAAAAGAAAGAAGAAAGAAAAGAAAGAAGAAGAAAAAAAGAAAGAAAAAGAAAGAAGAAGAAAAAGAAGAGAAAGAAAGAAAGAAAGAAAAAAGAAGAAAAGAAGAAGAAAAGAAAGAAAAGAAGAAAAAGAAAGAGAAAGAAAAAGAAAGAAAGAAGAAGAAGAAAAAGAAGAAAAGAAAAGAAAGAGAAAGAAGAGAAAGAAAAGAAAAAGAAAAAAGAAAAGAAAAGAAGAAAGAAGAAAAGAAAAAGAAGAAAGAAGAAAGAAAAGAAAGAAAAGAAAGAAGAGAAAGAAAAGAAGAAAGAAGAAAAAAGAAGAAAGAAAAGAAAGAGAAGAAAAAAGAAAAGAAAAAAGAAGAAAGAAAGAAAAGAAGAAGAAAGAAAGAAAAAGAAGAAAGAAAGAAAGAAAGAAGAAGAAGAAAAAGAAAGAAAGAAGAAAGAAAGAAGAAAAGAAAAGAAGAAGAAAAAAAGAAGAAAAGAAAAGAAGAAAAGAAAGAAAAAGAAAGAAAAGAGAAGAAAGAAAGAAGAAAGAAAAGAAAAAGAGAAAGAAAGAAAAGAAAAGAAAGAAAGAAAAGAAAGAGAAAAGAAGAAGAAAAGAAGAAAAGAAAAGAAAAGAAGAAGAAAGAAAAGAAGAAGAAAAAGAAGAGAAAGAAAAGAAAGAAAGAAAGAAGAAAAGAAAAAGAAGAAAAAAGAAAAGAAAGAAGAAAAGAAAAGAAAAGAAGAAAAGAAGAAAAAGAAAGAAAGAAAAAGAAAGAAGAAAGAAGAAAGAAAGAAAGAAAAGAAAGAAAAAAGAAGAAGAAAGAAAAAAGAAAAGAAAAAAGAAGAAAAGAAGAAAGAGAAAGAAAAAGAAGAAAGAAAAGAAAAAAGAAGAAAGAAAAGAAAAAAGAGAAGAAGAAAGAAAAGAAAGAAAGAAAAGAAAGAAAGAAAAAAGAAAAAAAGAGAAAGAAAAGAAAGAAGAAGAAAAGAAGAAAGAAAGAAAAGAAGAAAGAAAGAAAAGAAGAAGAAAAGAAAGAAGAAAGAAAGAAGAAAGAAAAGAAAGAAAAGAAAGAAAGAAAGAGAAGAAAGAAAAAGAAAGAAGAAAGAAAAGAAAAGAAAAAAGAAAGAAAAGAAGAAGAAAGAGAAGAAAGAAAGAAAAGAAAGAAAAGAAGAAAGAAAAGAAAGAAAAAGAAAGAAAAAAAGAAGAAAGAAAGAGAAAAGAAAGAAAAAGAAGAAAAGAAGAAAAAGAAAGAAAAGAAAGAAAGAAAAGAAGAAAGAAAAAGAAAGAAAAAAGAAAGAAAGAAAAGAAAGAAGAAAAAGAAGAAAAGAAAAAGAAGAAAGAAGAAAAGAAGAAAGAAAAGAAAGAAAGAAAAAGAAGAAGAAAAGAAAAAGAAAAGAAGAAAGAAAAGAAGAAAAGAAAGAAAAGAAGAAAGAAAAAGAAAGAAAGAAAAAGAAGAAAAAAAGAAAAGAAAAGAAAGAAAAAAGAAGAAAGAAAGAAAAAGAAGAAAGAAAGAAAGAAAGAAGAAAAGAAAGAAGAAAAGAAAAAAGAAGAAAGAAGAAAAGAAGAAAAAAGAGAAAAGAAAAGAAGAAAGAAAAGAAAGAAAAGAAGAAAGAAAAGAAAAAGAAGAAAGAAAGAAGAAAAGAAAGAAAAAAGAAAAAAAGAAAAGAAAAAGAAAAGAAAAGAAAGAAAGAAAGAAAAGAGAAAAGAAAAAAGAAAGAAAAAAGAAGAAAGAGAAAGAAGAAAGAAAGAGAGAAAAGAAAGAAAAGAAAAAAAGAAGAAAGAGAAAGAAGAAAGAAGAAAGAAAAAGAAAGAAAAGAAGAAGAAAGAAAGAAAAGAAGAAAGAAAAGAAAGAAAAAAGAAAAAAAGAGAAAGAAGAAAAAGAAAAGAAAGAAGAAAAGAAGAAAGAAAAGAAGAAAAGAAAGAAAGAAAGAAAGAGAAGAAAAAGAAAAGAAGAAAGAAAAAGAAGAAGAAGAAAAGAAAGAAAGAAGAAAAAGAAGAAAGAAGAAAAGAAAAGAAGAAGAAAAAAGAAGAAAAAGAAAAGAAAAGAAGAAAAGAAGAAAAAGAAAGAAGAAAAGAAAGAAGAAGAAAAAAGAAAAGAAAAAGAAGAAGAAAGAAAGAAAAGAAGAAAGAAAAAGAAAAAAGAAGAAAGAAAAAGAAAGAAGAAGAAAAAAGAAAAGAAGAGAAGAAGAGAAAGAAAGAAGAAAGAAAGAAAAAAGAAGAAAAAAGAAAGAAAAGAGAAAAGAAGAAAGAAAGAAGAAAAAAGAAAAGAGAAGAAAAAAGAAAAGAAAGAAAAAGAAGAAAAAGAAGAAAAGAAAGAAAAAAAGAGAAAAGAAGAAAGAAAAGAAAAAAGAAAAAAGAAAGAAGAGAAAAAGAGAAAAGAAGAAGAAAAGAAGAAAGAAAGAAAGAAAAGAAAGAAGAAAAAAGAAAGAAAAGAAAAGAAAAAGAAGAAAAAAGAAAAGAAAGAAGAAAAAAGAAAGAAAAGAGAAAGAAGAAAAAGAGAAAAAAGAAAGAAGAAAAGAAAAGAAGAAGAAAGAAAGAAGAAAAAAAGAAAAAGAAAGAAAGAAAAGAAAGAGAAAGAAGAAAGAAGAAAAAGAAGAAGAAAAGAAAGAAAGAAAAGAAAAGAAGAAAGAAAAGAAAAAGAAGAAGAAAGAAAGAAAAAAGAAGAGAAAAGAAAAGAAGAAGAGAAAAGAAGAAGAAAGAAGAAAAGAAAGAAGAAAGAAGAAGAAAGAAAAGAAAAAGAAGAGAAAAGAAGAGAAAAAGAAAGAAAGAAAAGAAAAGAAGAAAGAAAAAAGAAGAAGAAAAGAAGAAAGAAAAGAAGAAAAGAAAGAAAAAGAGAAGAAAGAAAGAAAAAGAAGAAGAAAGAAAGAAAGAAAAGAAAGAAGAAAAGAAGAAAAAGAAAAGAAAAAGAAAAGAAAGAAGAAAGAAAAAGAAAGAAGAAAAAAGAAGAAAAGAGAGAAAAAAGAAGAAAAGAAAGAAAAGAAAAGAAGAAAGAAAGAGAAAAGAAAAAAGAAAGAGAAAGAAGAAGAAAGAAGAAGAAAAGAAGAGAAAAAAGAAGAAGAAAAGAAAAGAAGAAAAGAAAGAAAAAAGAAGAAGAAAAAGAAGAAAGAAAAGAAAGAAGAAAAGAAAAGAAAAGAAGAAAGAAAGAAGAAGAAAGAAAAAAGAAGAAGAGAAAAAAGAAGAAAGAAAGAAAGAGAAAGAAGAAAAGAAAAGAAAAGAAGAAAGAAGAAAGAAGAAAGAAAGAAAGAAAAGAGAAGAAGAAAGAAAGAAAGAAGAAGAAAGAAAGAAAGAAAAAGAAGAAGAAGAAAGAAAGAAAAGAAAAAAGAAGAAAGAAAAGAAAGAAAGAAAAAGAAGAAAAGAAAGAAGAAAGAAAAAAGAAAGAAGAAGAAAGAAGAAGAGAAAGAGAAGAAAAGAAAAGAAGAAGAAAGAAAGAAGAAAAGAAAGAAAAGAAGAAAAAAAGAAAGAAGAAAAAAGAAAGAAAAGAAAGAAAAAGAAGAAGAAAAGAAAGAAAAGAAGAAAGAAAAGAAGAAAGAAAAAAGAAGAAGAAAAGAAAGAAAGAAAGAAAAGAGAAAGAAAAAGAAGAAAAGAAAGAAAGAAGAAGAAAGAGAAAGAAGAAAAGAAAGAAAGAAAGAGAAGAAAAAAGAAGAAAGAGAAAAGAAAAAGAAAGAAGAAAGAAGAAAGAAAAGAAAGAAAAGAAAGAAGAAAGAAAGAAAGAGAAAGAAGAAAGAAAGAAAGAAGAAAGAAGAAAAGAGAAGAGAAAAGAAGAAAAGAAAGAAAGAAGAAGAAGAAAAGAAGAAAGAAAAAGAAGAAAGAAAAGAAGAAGAAGAAAGAAAGAAAAGAAGAAAAAGAAAAGAAAGAAGAAAGAAGAAAAAAAGAAGAAGAAGAAAGAAAAGAAGAAAGAAGAAAAGAAAGAAAGAAAAGAAAGAAAAGAAAGAAAAGAAAAGAAGAAAAGAAGAAGAAAGAAAAGAAAGAAGAAAGAAAGAAGAAAAAGAAAGAAGAAAGAAAAGAAAGAAAGAAAAGAAAGAAAGAAGAAGAAAAAGAAAGAAAAGAAGAAGAAAGAAAAGAGAAAAGAAAGAAAGAAAAGAGAAAGAAAAGAAGAAAGAGAAAAGAAAGAAAAGAAGAAAGAAAGAAAAGAGAGAAAGAAAGAGAAAGAGAGAAGAAACAGAGAAAGGAGAAGAAGAAGAGAAAAAGAAGAAGAAAGAACAAGAGAAGAAAGAGAAAAGAAAGAAAGAAGGAGAAAAAAAGGAGAGAAAAAGAAGAAGAAGAAAAGAAAGAAAGAAGAAAGAAAAGGACAGAAAGAAGAAGAAGAGAGAAGAAGAAAGAGAGAGAGAAGAATGAAAGACAGAGAAGAAAGAGAAAGAAGGAGAGGACAACAAAAGAGAGGCAAGCAGGGGGGGGGGGCTGGAGGTGTGTGTGTGTTTGTTTTCACAGGCTGTGAGTTTTAAAACCTCTGAGAAAATCCAGGAACAGGGACAGGTAGAGGGGCTAGAAGTCTGTCTGTGTGTTTACCAGGCTGTGAGTTTTAAAAACCTCTGAGTGAATCCACGAAGAGGGACGCGGCAGTATGCCTGGAAGTGTTTGTTTGTGCACAGCCTGTGAGTTTTAAAAACCTCTGAGTGAATC